>CM050860.1:1125255-1145255 GCA_027580175.1 Siniperca scherzeri | reverse complement strand
TTCCCTCTGTTTCCTTTCCTCTTCCTTTCCTTTCCCTTCCTCTTCCCTCTGTTTCCTTTCCTCTTCCTTTCCTTTCCTCTTCCCTCTGTTTCCTTTCCTCTTCCTCTTCCTTTCCTTTCCTTTCCTCTTCCCTCTGTTTCCTTTCCTCTTCCTCTTCCCTCTGTTTCCTTTCCTCTTCCTCTTCCCTCTGTTTCCTTTCCTCTTCCTTTCCTCTTCCTCTTCCCTCTGTTTCCTTTCCTCTTCCTTTCCTTTCCTCTTCCCTCTGTTTCCTTTCCTCTTCCTCTTCCTTTCCTTTCCTCTTCCCTCTGTTTCCTTTCCTCTTCCTCTTCCCTCTGTTTCCTTTCCTCTTCCTTTCCTCTTCCTCTTCCCTCTGTTTCCTTTCTCTTTCCTTGTTTTCCCTTCTCACTAAGCCACGAGTTAATCAGGAATTCAACAGGCAAACTGAAGAGCAGATCCAAGACAGCGCGCACACACACACACACACACACACACACACATCGGAGACTATGGACTGGTGTGTCACTGGGCAGAATGGAGTGTGTGTGTGTGTGTGTGTGTGTGAGAAGGTGTAAAGTGTCTGTTGCACAATCGGAGCAGCAGTGAAGTCGTGATTTACTTCCTCCGGTTGTCATGGCAACAGGAGGTGCGTTTGCGTGACCACAGATCACAGCATCAGATGCATTAAAAGCTGCAGCAGGACGACAACAACAACAACGACAACAACAACAACGACAACAACAACAACAACAGTGCTGCGAACGCTCGGGTTGGATTACGTAACGTTTTCTTCCTTAAGCCTTCGGGTTGGATTAACACCAACCTGTGATGTCATCAAAGTGACAGCTGACAACATTTGTCGTCATAATAAAACGTCTGTATCATGAAGACATTCATGCTCCCTAAAGTTCAAGGGGAAGCTGCACATTTCACTGAACACACAGTCCAGTCCGGCCCTTAAAGGATCGTTTTAAGTTTATTGCAACTTGGCTCTTCTTTTGGCAGTTTTTGTGCATCATTTCTATCAGTAATAATAATGTACGCAGCGAGAGTGTTGTCTGAGATCTGTGAACGTGTGACTTCACTAAAAAAATAATCCTGGAAACACGAGCAGTAATAACCGCGGTGGTGTGCGGCCTGAGGAGCGGATGTTTTTGCGGTTCAAAGCCCTGTTTTTGCAGCAACTAATGATTGTTTTAAACGAAGTGTTTCGACTAATTGATTCATCATTTGTCTGTAAAAAAAACAATATGTAAAAATTGCCCACCGCAATTTCCAAGAGGTGACGAATGTCTTGTTTTGTCAGACCCCCCCCCAAAATATTCAATTTAAAGTGACGTAAGGACAGACGTAAGTAGACTAGACTCATCTTTCCCCAGAAAGTCCTGCAGCGTGGTCTAACGCACGTAGAAATGACAACAAAAAAACAAATCAACTCTAAAAGAGTTCGTTCTGCAAATGAAGTTCTGACTGTAAGTAATCTCAGCAGCCAGCTGAGTCTCTGGCGTGAAGTAATCCCCTTTTTATTAGACGTATTAATGGCGCGTCGTGCAGCTCCTGGACAGGATGTGTTTCTCAGATGAGCTGAAACAGACGGTTCGGCTGCAGCGTGTCTGCTGATGGGTGTCGGTGTGAAACTGGCCAGAGCCAACGCGTGAGGTTTACCGCAGTGTGCCAGAGAAAACAAACAACAACAAAACAAAAAAAAACACCACAAACTACGTGTCAGTGTTCACAAACACACAGCGGCCGAGGTGGCTCCTCAGAAGCTGCGACTTTTAGACAGTTTTTTATTTTTTTAAGTTTTTTTATCCATCATTTAAAAGCACTTGCATTAATCACATTACATGACATCGTAGCACATTTCTGCAAAGTAGGAACCCCCCCCCCCGAGCCCCAAGCGTTTTATCTGAGCTCTGCAGTTTCCTCCTTTTGTGTCCGGATGCGAATAAAGACGTTCTTTAAATAACAGCCATGAGAAGAGATAACATGTTCCCTCCTTCTAATGACTAAACTGTGAGCGTCTCCGCCTGATCCATTCTTCCTGCAGGATGGCTCAATGACACATCAGCTCTCAATAACATGTCTTCATCAGAATCAGCACCAGAAATCCTTTATTGATCCCCGAAGGGAAACTCTTTGTTCCAGCAGCTCGCCTTTACGTCAGCGCACACAGGAGGAAGTGCTAGCAAACAATATGATGCACTATAAAACTATAAAACAGGTCAGAAAGTAAATGAAGTACCAGGTGGGTTTACCTGATGATGATAATACAGTATAATAATACAATGTAATAATATAAGTAATAAGCAGAGGTGCAAGTACTGTCGAGTTAAGTGCAGCTTATTGAGATTATTAAGATATTGCACAGCAGTAATGGAGGTAAATAATATCAATATCCATAAATAGGAAAAACTAAATATTGATCAGGAGTATTAACACAGAATATTGCACAGTTATTCAAGTATTGCAGAGATGTTAATGATCAATGTCCAGTTTAGTGACTTCGGGTCATACAGACTGACACTTAGAGGGAGGAGTTAAAGAGTCTGATGGCCACAGGCAGGAATGACTTCCTGTGGCGCTCTGTGGTGCATTGTGGGGGGATGAGTCTTCCGCTGAAGGCGCTCCTTTTGTTTGACCGGCGCGTCATGGAGCGGGTGGGAGACGCCGTCCAAGATGGCGTGTAGTTTGGCCAGCGTCCTCCTCTCTGACACCACCGCCAGAGAGTCCAGCTCCGCCCCCACGATGTCACCGGCCTTACGGATCAGTTTGTTGAGCCTGTTGGCGTCCGCTACCCTCAGCCTGCTGCCCTCAGCCTGCTGCCCTCAGCCTGCTGCCCTCAGCCTGCTGCCCTCAACCTGCTGCCCTCAGCCTGCTGCCCTCAGCCTGCTGCCCTCAGCCTGCTGCCCTCAGCCTGCTGCCCTCAACCTGCTGCCCTCAGCCTGCTGCCCTCAACCTGCTGCCCTCAGCCTGCTGCCCTCAGCCTGCTGCCCTCAACCCGCTGCCCTCAACCTGCTGCCCTCAGCCTGCTGCCCTCAGCCTGCTGCCCTCAGCCTGCTGCCCTCAACCTGCTGCCCTCAGCCTGCTGCCCTCAGCCTGCTGCCCTCAGCCTGCTGCCCTCAGCCTGCTGCCCCAGCATGCAACACTCTGCATACACAATGCAGTACAATAGAAGAAGAGCAAGAGGGGCCTATGTGGTTACATTCTACAACAGAAGGTCGCTTTAAAAACTGTAAAGTTAATTCATCATGCATTCATTTATTAGGAGTGGGCAGTATGGATAAAATCCTCCAAACGCGGATGTAATGTAATCTTATATTTCGATATCAATACATATCCTGATGTAGTTAATTAATTGAATCATTTAATAAACTGTTAATGGATAAAATAGTCTTGTTTTTGGCTAATTCGGTGAATTAAATACCTGACATCACATTACTTCATACTTGTGCATATACCTAAATGGTACGACAAAATCTCTAAAGCTAGGCAAATGTAAATTGCCTCATGTTGCCCATTATTCAACATCATATACGAACAAAACAGCTTCAGCTAAACTGTCCTGTACCTTTTTAATGCTTGCTACTGTGCCTCCATCTTTACCAAATTCACAAGAAGAGTCCATTTGAACGCCATTCTGATGAAGTATTTACAACTTTGTAGGTGGAAATGTTCCTAAAGTTTACAGTTCATGAGTTTTTAAAAATGCCAGAGGTCCCTGGAAGTTTGTTAAAAAAATGCTGTTTTGTTGTTGCGCAGGATTACTCTTTAATTGTTTCTCGCATGACACCGAAATGCAGAAACCGCAAACTTGTTAGCCATTTTTAAAACTGGAGCAAAGCTACTTCTGTATAGTCACTTGAACACCGAGTATATCGTTTACTCGACTAATCACCCTGAAAATATAACCTCACATGTTGCATTTAAAGGCAGAATCAGCTACCAAGAAAACTAAGGTTAGCTAGCTAATGTCAGCTAGCTGTTGTTCACTCACTAGCTAACATTAGCTTTCCACGGGGCTGTTTGTAACCACTGCTAAGTACCAAACAATGGCTGCTATGCGATTATATAAACCAAAACAAAGATAATAAGGTGTATTAAACAATATAAACAGATTGTAGTGGAACGTTGTTACACCGGGCTTCTCCAGTGTTTCTACCTGCTTTACAATGAGTCAGCTAAATGTAGTTAGCTTGCTAATGTCAGAGTAAGTTAAATTAATTTACCTCTTATTGCCAATAACGATACAGCTGTCATGCTTTTCTATGTTTTAATACTTTATCTGTATAAAAAACAAATACAGTTTAATAATTACTAAATATGTTCTTCAGTTAGCGAAAAGTGAGCCACGCAATATGTCGACCAATTTGGTGAAAACAGAGTAAATTAACAGAAAAATGCTACCTAGATAAGAGGAAACTCATTTTGCAGACTAAGTAATAAATATTTAATTTTTTGTTTGATGTTTACCACGTTCACCATCTTAGTTTAGTGTGTTAGCATGCTAACATTTGCTAATTAGCACTAAACACAAAGTACAGCATTTTAGATAGTTTGCGAACTCTTAAGTGTTTATGCTTCTTCCGCATGTTTTTAGCGTTTATTGTATTTATTGCTGAAATAATAGATTTTAATCTCAATCACACTTTTACCTGGTTTAATGAATTATTTCATTTGTTACATACTTTCACTTGTCCCTGTAATTTCTCACCATTTTGACCTATATTCATATTTTCATACATATATTCATACATTTCAGAGCACTTACTCACAAATAATCATGTCTTTTGTCCAAAATGTCTCCAACAAAAGATTTTCTGTTCTTATTTTATTCGCCCACCATAGATTCAGTTTTAAACGATTATTCGTCTGTTTTAGTGTCACGTTCGTTAGTGTCATTATTCGTTGTATATTTCAGTAAAAGCGATGCTTTGTTATATCTTCAGCCGAAGGTGATGATGATGTAAAAATGAGGTGAATGCTGATTTCATTTGCTTTGTAAACCAAACGCAGTAAATGGATGTTCTCCTCTCTGGGCCTAAAGCAAAGCCAGCCGGAGGTCAGTAGTATTGTGGCTCTGCGGGGGAATTGAACCTCCGCGCGACAGCGTCGGTGCCTTGCTCAGAGGTCTCTGACTGTCCTCTCTGTCTCCTCCGCAGTGTGTAACTTCATGTGTCACGAGAAATGCCTGAAGACGCTGCGTTCAGTTTGTTCCTGCATGACTCCATCTTTGGTCCGGGTGAGTAACGAACAGCCGCTGCCGACATGATGTTTATTGATCAGCACAGCGCTGATCACTAACTGCTGCACCGATCAGTAAACCAGCCATAAACGTGAACAAGCGGTAACAGAGGAGGACTGGTGGGTTTTTTGCTTACCTGTTCTCTGGGAACATCATCAACCACGTTATTTAAGCAGCGGCGGAAGAAGTATTCAGACGCTTTACTTCAGCAAAAGTACAAACACCACCCTGTGAAAATACTCCACTACAAGTTAAAGTTGTTCAAACCTTACTTCAGTAAAAGTACAAACACCACCCTGTGAAAATACTCCACTACAAGTTAAAGTCGTTCAAACCTTACTTCAGTAAAAGTACGCGAGTATTATCAGTGAAGCGCTTCCTGTCAGTGTTTTATTATATCTGATGTTTCTGGATTCATGTTCCTGCTGCGTTCATGTGTGTGTTGCATTTTACTGCTGCAGATGTTTCAGGTCGAGCTCATTTTAACTGCTTTATATACTGCTGGGCAGTTTAACCTGCAGCAATGCATCATGGTCTGTAAGGTCATCACGTGTTTGCAGCGTCGCCGTCCTGTGAGAACCACGTATCAGAGAAACGGCCCGTTTTCAGCTCCGTGACGATGCGTTTCCCAGCTGATCCGAGGGGGGGTTAAAGAGTTTATTCAGCTTCAGGAGGAGGAGGAGTTTCCTCAGCACGTGAAGGAAACTCTTCATCCTTCAGCTCGTCACAAACACCTGGAGATACGAGGTTTTCCGCCGGACAGGAAGTGGCTGAAACACTGTGATGTGTGAAGTAACTGAAGCCGTCGGACAGACGCACCTGATGGTTACCGGGCATTCGGACTGAAACCAGCACTGCGTTTAATAAAACAACACAAAGGGCCGAGGTGGCGTGGCCGTGGCGTTCCAGGTGCAGGTGAGATGATGACACATAAGCCAGGAAGTCCAGTTTGAGCATCGGGTTCGTGAGTTTGAAGGTTTTATCAGACACCAACTCCGGAAAGCCGTCACAGTGAAACAGTCATCAGGGTTTGGTGATGTTTAACCAGCCCGGTTTAAAAATAAAGGAGACACTTGTTGACGATACGTAGTATTTGTACAGGCCGGTTCGCCGTTTCATTTGGGGGCACGAGTTCGTCCACCAGCGGGACTCCTTCATGCTGTCTTTATATTCTGATGTGTTTTGGTGAAAAGCAGCTGCAGGCCCAGGCAGAGCCCTGGGGCCCCCGGGTCCCCTGGGGCCCCCGGGTCCCAGAAAAGCTGCAGAAAAGCTGCAGAAAAGCAGCTGCAGGCCCAGGCAGAGTTCAGGGGCCCCCGGGTCCCAGAAAAGCTGCAGAAAAGCTGCAGAAAAGCAGCTGCAGGCCCAGGCAGAGTTCAGGGGCCCCCGGGTCCCAGAAAAGCTGCAGAAAAGCTGCAGAAAAGCAGCTGCAGGCCCAGGCAGAGTTCAGGGGCCCCCGGGTCCCCTGGGGCCCCGGGTCCCCTGGGGCCCCCGTCACCCAGCGCTCGATGTTAACCCGTCGTGCTGTTTTAGTAATGGCTCGTGTTGTTGTCCCATTCGGGGCCGGCTAGACTTGGTGCAGAGCGAGCGCTGTCCGCTTCAGTGCCGCCCCCTGGTGAGCGTTCACGGCCTGCTTTTTCTTAACATTTGCTTCAGTTGTGTTAACAGAGTGTCGTCGCTGCCCCCCCCCCCCCAGGTCCCGGTGGCTCACTGCTTCGGCCCGGCGGGTCAGAAGAAACGTTTCTGTTGCGTCTGCAGGAAGCAAACGGAGGGGAACACGGCGCTGCGCTGTGAAGGTCAGACCAGTTCCATCACTAGTTAAACCATCTGATGTGAAGTACGTTATCTGTAAATATACACTACTGTAAACTGGTCACACCAGACTTCACGGAAAACCAGTTGAACAGAGTGAAATAGAAATAAAACACTAAGTTTATGGAAATAGCTGAATCGTTGTAATTGAATTTATCACGTTTCCGTTTTTATTTTATGAGCATGTTGAAATGTCAAGAAAATAGAAAGATATTTGTTTTGCTGTCGTTTACAGAACAACCTCAACTCCATTTAGTAGCTGTTTTTCCGGAGCTTTTGATCATATCGCATGATCTTTGTTAGCAGATGGGAGTTTGCCCAACGTTAATTGAACTGTAGATGTTCAAATTTCAGACTAGTCATCCATGTGAAAGAGCTGTGGGAAGGTGGAAAAACAGCTAAATAAAACAAGATCGGATTCATAAAAACGCGTCGTTTTAATTGGAAACGCCGTTTGTACCGTCTACCTGTGAAGAAAAATGGCAGCAAAATAAAAACCACTGCATACTGTAACGTGTGAACAGAGGAAGCAAATTAATTCACGACAGTTACATAAATGTCAGATAGACAGCGAACAACAAGAACGCTCAAAGAGGTAGAGAAGAAACACATGAAGAAAAACAGAAATAACTAAAATCTTAACTAGAAACTGAACTAAGACTAAAAACGAACTTCTGTATTCTGTCAAAACCTGAACAAATACAACTGTGTGCGTGTCCAAAGAGCTACGAACCCTTCTTCTCTTTCGTTGCTGCCTTCTCGGAGTAACAATAGCAGCAATTTGCATTTATTATCATTTCCATCGCAGTTTGCATATAGTTTGCACAGCATTTGAATGGGAACATGCGCAGCGAGGTGCTGCTGCGTTTGCCGGCCTGAGATAATTCACCGGAAACGGAGAAGTGATGGCGTGAAGATCAGAGCCGGACCTGCGGACAGACTCGGTCCAGCAGCAGAGTTAGAGCTGGACAGCATGCGGAGACAAGTTATTCCCAAAACTTTATTAACCCCTTCAGGTTATTAACAAACATCGCTGGGTTCAGATCCCTTGAAGCTGTAAACGTTTATGATTGTGAAAGTGAAGAGGGTAGAAAATATTAATATATATATATGTAATATAATATAATAAATAATCACAATAAAGAAAATCTAAATAAACTAATAATATAGGCAAGGCAGCTTTATTGATAAATCTCAAACACAGTCAAAGAAAAGCATTAGAATAACATTCAAAAACAATAAAAAATGGAATAAAATCAATTAAGATTGATCAAATCTGATAAAATGAAATAAAAATATTACTAGAATAGCGCAGACATGCAGCTGGAGTGCAGTAATAAGTTACAAAGGAAGTAAAAGTGCAGGAGAGAAACCAATCGATCGATCAATAGTCTGCAGAGAAAACAGTATCAGTCAAGTCTGATCTATAATCAGATGCTGAAACGTCTAAAATAAGCAACAAAAACCCAGTGAAGTACAGACTTTAAACTTCCTGTTGTGAAGTGTGACCAAACCCGTGACCTTTGACCTCACATTCCTGACATGACCTGCTGTGACCAGGATTACACGTCACTGACACGTGTGTGTGTGTGTGTGTGTGTGTGTTTCAGTGTGTGAGCTGCACGTCCACGCTGACTGCGCTGCCTTCAGCTGCGCAGACTGCCGCAGCAGTCACCTGGACGGGACCCTGGAGCAGGTCGGTATCACTCTTCAGCCGGAAACACACAGCTCACGCTGCGGACTCACTAAAATGTCAGCTCATCGGTCATGTCGCGCGTCTTTTTCCACAAACTCACCACACTGCTTCAGCGTTAAGCTTCTGTCCTCGAACCTGTGGACACTTTCTGCAGATGCCGCCCTCCCCCGCAGTAACGCTCGCTGTTACCATCTTTACTGTCTCAGCGCGACTCCGTATCAGTTAGATCTGGGTGATTCTTATTATTTTTCGAGCTGTGGGCCGAGGACAGAGGACAGAGCTGGTAGCTAGCGTTAGCCACCAGCAGGTAAAGACAGACTGAACGAAGCAGAATCTGATCACCGATCAGTCGGCTGCGCTCGCTTCACCGCCCGTAACCAACAGACGCGAACGGAGAGCTCAGGCCGGCGTGCGAAGGCTTTCTCAGCTGCTGTAAACCGCTGCAGCTGCACGCACAATTTACGCGACTGGCAGCTGTCATCAGCGTTACTTTCTGACTAAAAAATAACCTTAAAAAATGTCGAATTTCGACAAAAACCCAAATTCAGACTGGTATATGTTCCAGTCCTGTCGAAAGGCCGCAGCCGAGCTGGACTCCTCCACCTCAGCACGCTTAGTCTCGAATGTTGCAGGTCACATGCTGCTGTTAGCTAGCACGTCTTTACGGATCACACACTGAGGCCGCGGAGAGTCACCGTAAAACCCAACATGTGGTGGAGCTCCGCCTGCTGCAGCTCCGCCTGCTGCAGCTCCGCCTGCTGCAGCTCCGCCTGCTGCAGCTCCGCCTGCTGCAGCTCCGCCTGCTGGCCGTGTTGGTGAACGGTCGAATCAGCAGCCAAACTACAGTAACTAACTTCCTGATGTCGTCAGAACACCTGCGTGCACCTGACCCTTTCACCTCACGCAGTAACCCGCCCCTGAGGAACACTTCAGTCCCCACAGCTATGACGATCTCACAGGGAGTGTGTGTGTGTGTGTGTGTGTGTGTGTGTGTGAGTGTGTATTTGGTGTTAGTTTAATGACTAATGCGATTGAGTGTTATTGATCAGAGTTTAGTCTGACTGATCACCTGACACCTGCTGCTGTCACACACTCTTAGTCTTAGTCTGATCAAAGACTTCCTGTGAGACACTAAGTGAACAGTAAATGAAGAGGTCTGCTGTGTGTGTGTGTGTGTGTGTGTGTGTGTCAATCTGAGCTGACTGATAGGTCACAGCCATTGATTAGAATCAATAGCATGATGCTGAGGGCTCCTATAGAGCTGACGATGGCGGTCAGACTGAAAACCGGTTCATCACCAGATGACTGACAGGAAACCAGCAGCAGAAACATCTCAGACTGGTTCCGACTGGATCTCAGCTGACAGGAAGGAAACGGTGCGTCTGTCGGGGACTACTTTCAGCGGCGGATGAATCCACGTGTGGTGCTGTAGTGAGTGTTTGGGGCAGCAGGACGGTGTGTGTGTGGCTGAGGCAGAATAAACTACAGTGTGTGTGTTCGTGGTGATGAAGCAACATGTCGCCCGGCGCAGCACAGCGGCTCGCTGATGTGTTTTAACAGTTTCTGGACGACGATGGAGGAAGAAGATCCATCAGCTGTGATTCACACACACCTGTTAGCAGTCTGCTGGTTTGACTTTTCACTAGAGCTCCAAATGTGTATTAACTCGCGGCTGAAAATAGTCTCCAACGAATAGTGAAGTGGCGTTACAGACGGGAGAAGAAGAAGCTCTCTGACTTTTTTATTTTAAATGAACTGAACTAAATGTGTATGAACGCAGAATAACAGTACACACCAGCGGCCCGGTGCCTTGAGACGGAGATATAAAGACTTTAAATAAGAAATGAAATTTGTATCAGTGCTCTAATAACCTCAAACTTCACTGCAGCAGCGACAACGGCGCCTCTAACCCAGGATCTACTTCCTGTCGCCGCAGGATACGTTTCACCACCACTGGAGGGAGGGCAACCTGGCGTCAGCGGCGAGGTGCGAGGTGTGCCGGCGTTCCTGCGGTTCGTCTGACGTCCTGGCGGGAATGAGGTGTGAGTGGTGCGGCATCACGGTAAGAACCAGCTGAGCCACATCACCCGACCCCTAGCTAATGTCGTCTCACAGTCAAGGAGGGGTCACCAGACCCCCGGGGGCCCCACATGTCCCAAGTTCTCAGTGTGTTTGCGATAATTTGATATAAATTATCTCTGCATTAGTACTTTGATCCTGTGGCCAAGGGCTTAATTTCCAGTGGGGGTGGGGGGGTTTCAGGTTGATTTGCTCACTAACCCTTCTTTCAGCAGTTTCCTCTGCTCGTCTGTTCACCGCAGTTCAGATGGGAGGTGATAAAACGGCCGATGAGCTCGTGTGAGTGGGCTCCACGAGCGGTGCAGCGACTGCTCGGCTGACTCTCTTCGTCCTGGGTTTTGCCTCTCAGGCTAAACACAGTCTGCTCTGTCTTGTTGCTGGAGCTTGTTTGTTGTTGGGGCCTTATGCAGCACCTGAGAAGAAGACTGCAGGAAGACCCCCACCCCCCCAAACACACATCTGAAACCAAACCTACACCCTTGCTTGGGTCTTTTAGAGGGGCCCTGTGTCAAAAACCGGTTCTAACTTTAGTATTGCAGTTTACATTGTGCTCACATGGTGTGTTTTCTTCATATTTCCACAAACTACCTGACACACAGGAAACCTGGGCCAGGTTAGTATCCAGGAGAGGAGTCCTGGCTGGTTTCAGGGTGTCTGGAACTTGGAGGTGACAGGGGCCCAAATGTTTTGCCAAGGGCCACGAAGCTGGTTAATCCGGCCGAGCTCGCAACTGAACATCCGAAAGAGCAAAACATCTGCTACATTAAAGCCACACGAAACACCCAGATTACTCTCGAAATCATTGATCATCGATCGGCTCTGTCCTCCGTGTGTTGTTTGACGTCTCTGCATCCTGTCTGTCGTCTCCGCAGAGCCATGCGGCGTGTTACCTCAGCGTGCCGCCAGAGTGCACTCTGGGACGTCTGCGCTCCATGCTGCTGCATCCGGCCTGCGTCCGCCTCGACTCCAGAAACTTCAGCAAGATGCACTGCTACCGCATCGCAGAGACCTGCACCCAAGACCTGGGTACGCACACACACACACACACACACACACACACACACACACACACACACACACACACACACACACACACACACACACCAAACCACATCCTCTGTGATGCTGCTGACACAAATTGCGTGTGAACGCTCGGCTCGTTTCCTGACAGCTTCGCTCTGCTCGTCTGAGCTGTGAAACTAAAAATGAGGTTTTTCACGTTATCGTGATGTGAATAATAAAGGCTGTTTGTTAAACAGACCTGCACCATGTCTGGTATCTGTGCACTCGGCCTGCGGAGGGCCAGAACCGAGTCCCTGCGAGTTTCATCGGCTCAGATTTGAAGGTTTGGATGGCAGAAAACGAATTTGCAGAGAGGATTCGTTGATTAAACAAAAGCAAAACTGCACAGTGAGATAAAATACCAGAAAGTGAAAGCAACTGTTTCACAACACAGTGCAGTGCACTCAGAAAAGACACCGTTTTCATGAATATAACAAGTGAAACTAAGTTCATAAGACATCAGGTTGAAACCAGGACGTCAGAAATGTGAGTCTCACTAAGACTAAAACCTCTTTTTCACACAAGACCAGACCAAGAAAGCCGCATGAAAACAGTTATAAGTGCAACACGAACAACATCAACCGGCTGAAAACTGTCACACACACACACACACACACACACACACAACACGTCGGTTATATTCAGTCAAGGTGGTTAAAGCTACAGCTGTGAACAAAAAACACCTCACAGACATTTATTTTCTGTGTTTGTGACCCTCTGAGCGTCTCCCTCCATGTTTCTATCAGATAACTCCGATGACGTTGAGCCGTCCGTTGCTGTGTCTAAAGACGGTCAGCCGGCTGCTCCAGAGTCAGGTCAGTTCACACGTCCAGTCCGGCTCCATCAGACTCCAAAAACCCGCTGGATGCTTCTTTATTACAAACTGTTTAAATTCTCTTTACGCTCACAGAACTTTATTTTGAATTTGTAGTAGCGATCCCAACAAATCTGGCTGAATTTGGGGGAAACGTGTGTAAAATGATGATGAACAGACACGTTGAATAACAAACATGGAGTCTTGCATTTAAACATTTCAGAATGGAGGAAGTTCGAAAATATGTGTGAGGCAATATGTGTGTGTGTGTGTTCTGACCCACAGGGAAGCAGTTTCTTAAGGTGTTTGATGGCGATGATGCAGTCAAGCGCGGCTACTTCCGATTGGTCTCCATCATTCGAGCCACGAGGAATGAGGAAGTGGTGGTGAGCGCTCAGCCCCTTCCCTAAAACACTGCACACACACTGCTACTGCTAATGTTACTACATATATATATATATATATATATATATATATATATATATATATACAGGTTACACGGAGGAGAAGAAATCTGCGCAGGATTCAACTTGAGTGCACAGTTCAGTTTCAAAATAAAAGCGGGAATTCTAACTTTGTAAAAGCTGTTTTTAAGTAAGAAAATGCAGCTAGTTTAAAGCGCAGACTGGCATCAATAAAATATTCCATATTATATGTATTTAATCTCAATATTAAGCTTCGTGAGCTTCCTGGTGAGACTTATTCAGCCCTGAATTTTGCCTCTCAGGAAAATTGAATGAAAGTAAATATTGTTCTCAGAGTTAGTGCATCCGAATACTGACTTTTAGCCCACATTTCTAACCCTTTACATTATAAAGGTGTTATTTTCCAGGTTAATTTATGTAAAGAAATGTTGTTTTTTTGTGTGTCTGGTTGAAGAACTGCAGGCTTCATTGTGTGTCCCCCTTCTGAATCCAAACCCGTGCCCTCTCCACCACTGCTACTCTTACTACTACTACCACCGCTACTGCTACTTTCACTTCTTCCACTACTACTAGAGCGGTTACCACAACTGCTTCTGCCACATGAGATATTACGATCTCTTCTCACTTGTTGCTCAGTATAAAAAGTCTTGGCCTAACGCTGCAGTCCCCGTGTTGTCCTGCAGGAGGCAGCTCTGAGGGCCTTCTACCTCCCCGATGACCCTCAGGACTACGAGCTGCATGAGATCGGCGGCATGCAGCGCCTCCACAGCGACGACATCCTCAACCGTAACAGCGGTAGCTCTCTGAAGGACGGAGGTGACGCCTGGCACCTGAGGGCCAAACCCCGAGACGCTGAGGTCATCAAGGTGTACACCGGCTGGCCCAGGTGAGGCAAACTACATTCAAAGCTTTCAATGACCCGTCTTTTTACCGGTAAACAATCCCTTGATTTTGCTCGAACGTACCGGTGTTTTTCCAGTTTGTCAATGCTCTTACCCGCTGTGCGTTTCAGGTCGGGTGCAGCTTTCATCTCCGTCCCCGTCTCTAAGAACAGCACGGCAGCTTCGGTCCTCACTGAGGTCCTCAGTCAGCTCGGCAGACAGGTAACCGGGTCAGATTGTCCTCCAGAGATTTTTAATCGGTGCAGAAACCAAAGCGTAAACCTCACGCTGACTCCAGAGAATCACTGCTCCCGGCCAAGGCATCGTCTGGTAGTTTGTTACCTTTGCACAGAGCCAGGCTAGCTGTTTCCCTCTGTTTCCAGTCTTTATGCTAAGCTAAGCTAACCAGCTGCTGGCTGTAGCTTCATATTTAAGGTTCAGACATCAATGTGAACATCTAACTGTCAGCAAGAAAGTGAACAAACATGTTTTTCAAAAGTATTCCTTTAAGCTTTTGCATTTCAGCTTGTAATTTAATCATTTAGGTTTTTCCATTTTCCATTTAAGAATTTTAAATTTTAAAATTTTTTCAAGTTGCCATCGCCCCATATTCATTTGACATTACAATATCGAATTCCCTTTTTCAGTTTCCTTTTTCTTTTAAACGTTTAAATACGTCCTGATTATCCTGAGTACTAAAATATAATGTGTGACATTTTCAAAGTGCGTTTTGTTCCACTGCAGGTGCGTTTTAGAGCTTCAGGATTTTACTTTAATGTTCATGTAAAACTGTTGAAAGTCAAACAACTGTCCGTTTTAAAGCAGCTCAGTTCTTGTCTGTATACAGTGTGCTAGTTTTTGGAAGCACAAGTGTACAAAATGAGATCTTTCCTCAATAGAAAATGTAGGATCTCCGTCTGATTCTGTCCGCGTTTGTATTCGTGTACCTTAAAGTGTCCTTTAGTGAGACACTGAACACCAGACTGCTGTGTGGACAAAGAGCTGCTGAATCAATACACTGTAATGTAACCTCTGTGAGACACGACTGCTGCGAGTGTCAAGCAGCTGGCAATGAATGAATCTTTAGCTCCTGCCGATGACTGCGTGTTGTTTCAGGGGGAAGACGCGTCCAGCTTCAGCCTGCTGGAGGTCTGCATGAGCAGCAAGCAAGGTGAGCAGTAACATCGAGTATAAAGGACGCAAAAACACCGGCAATGTCCTTTTAAAAACACTCTGACGTCTTTCAGTATCACCCTTAAACACGACTCGCTCAAAACGTGCCACAGGTGCAGACGATGAAGAGGAATTAGAGCTGGAAATAAAAAAAAGTGCCACATCCAATCACGCGATAAGCATCCCGTTAAAGAGCTTCAAAATGCCGTAATCATCCCATAATCTGTAAATGTAAACCTTAAATTAAGTTGTGAAAACATGTTGAACAGGTTCAAACTGGGGTTTCTGTCTCAGCGAGTAAAGACTTTAGTTCATTTAATCTGTTGCTAGGAAACATCTGTAGCGCCGTCCAATCAGGAGCGATCAGCTATGTAAACAGGAAGTCACTGTAGCATCACAAGCTAGCATACCTTCCAAACATCACAGTTTCAGAGGCTAAAAGATCAATCTTTGGAAATGTAGGTATTTTGTTATATTTCTGTCTATTCGTAGTTTATAATAAAAGGGGAATATCTGATCATGCTAAGCTAAATGACGTTATTTACTCGTTTAGTCAAATGTCATTAGCAAAACGTTTCGTAATCTGAGGTGTGTTGTGTTATTTTAGTGAAATGTAATTTAAAATCTTCCAGACTGACGATTTTTAACATCATTTATCAAGTTTCAGGTCAGAGCTGTCGACCGTACTCCAGATCAGAAGACATTAGCATGCTAACGTTTTAGCTCCGTCGGTTGGTTCAGTTTAGCTACACAACAGCTACGCCTGGCAGTCAGTGGCTGTAAATATTTAGTAGCTACTAATCTCTACGTAAGAACTAGTTAATTTAGTGAAACTCGTGGGTCGTGACCTCTCCACGTCTGTCCTCCAGTACAGAGACAGACGCTGACTCCTCAGGAGAAGATTCTGGACAAGCTGCAGGAGATCAGGAAGGTAGGAGCACACATAACCGCTGCATCAACACAACATATAGACCGTTCAATTCATATTCAGCTATACAGTGATGCCCATACCATCTTGATTCTGCCACGTAAGGAATATTGTATCAACCCGGATGCACTCCTCGCTGAGGAGCCTGTTGGCTGTTTTAATGTTGAGCTTTAAAACCAGGAACGACCTGTCTGACAAACTGCTTCTGAAAACCCAATTTTAATCAAACGGATTCTTAATAATTTAATTTAACTGACCCAACGTATATTTTTGGGTACAGATTTTTCACTATTGCTGTTTTGATTTGTTTGTTTTATTTTTCATTAGTGTTTAAATCACCTGAAAATAATAATCTACCTGAGAATCAGCCCTTTATACCTGCAGAGGGAGCGGGTCCCCTTCCACGGAGGCCGCCATGTTGCGCCGCCACGTTTCTACAGTAGCCCAGAAGGGACAAACCAAACACCGGCTCTAGATTGGCTGGCTCGCGTTTTTTGCGAGTTTCTTAGTTCCTCCTCCACGCTTGGAAGGGGAGGGCGAGGCGAGCGGTGTTCACATGGCTGCAAACTGCAGTTTCGCCACTAGAGGCCTCTAAATCCTCCACGCTGGACCTTTAAGGTTTTGGCTGTTAATACAACGTTGCGTTATCTTCGACGAGAGAAGGGAGGGGGGGCAAACTAAGTAATTATAGAGCACAGTTTAGTCATTTGAGGCAAATAATTAAGTAATTTGAGAGAACGGTTCTGTTACGATTCACTCAGTGTTGCTGGGCAGGCAGGCAGACAGGTGACCCTGAGCAGGATTAGCACAATTCAAAACACAAGCAAAGTAAGAAAGATCTTCTAAGTGCCGAGGACGTGAGCTGCCAGGTGGGCTGAAAACAACGATCTGGCGACGAGCGGCAGGACGACCAGGGCTGACGCGCTGCGGCGCTCGATTAGCGGATGAGGTGCAGGTGTGCGGCTTGGAGCAGGTGTCAGGTTGGGTGATGAGTCAGAGAGGGAGAGCCACGCCCACAACACAGAGAGAGAGACAGACAGCCAACGGGGAAACTCTAAGGTTACGGCCGCAACGCAGGTCATCGTATTTCTTGTGTTTGTAATGAGGTACTTGGTTTGTCTGACCTTATTTTTTATTGTTATTTATTTGAGTCCAGCCTTTAAACTCTCTCACTGAAAATGTGTTTTACAGGTGAAGTGAACGTGATTTTGCTTTTCCCAGGTGTCTCTGCGTCACATGAACCAGACTCGGTTTTACATCGTGGAGAACAGGAGCCGAGCGGTGCGGGTCAGCCTGCTGATCGGAGGACTGCCCCCCCTGCTGACCAAAGAGGAGTACAGCCAGCTGATCCAGGAACACCTGACCGTCAAGAGTGAGTCTGAGCCAGTGCAAACGTCACCCGAGCCAAATTTACCTGAGCACTGAGTTGTTGCAGCTCAAACCTTCATCGCTGCAGTCTGATGTCTTGCTTCTGTCAGTCGAACCTGGAAGTAGCTCGACTCTCTCTCTCTTTCTGTCTCCGCAGGTCACCTGGTCACCATCAGCCACGTCTATGCCAGTCAAGGTGAGGCGGTTGTCACCAGACGTCAGTTTACCACCATGTCTAACTTGCGACGCTTGGGGGGGTGAAGTATTCAGATCCAGATCAGAATCAGAAATCCTTTATTGATCCCCGAAGGGAAACTCTTTGTTCCAGCAGCTCGCCTTTACGTCAGCGCACACAGGAGGAAGTACTAGCAAACAATATGATATAAAAACTATAAACAGGTCAGAAAATAAATGAAGTACCAGGTGGGTTTACCTGATGATGATAATACAGTATAATAATACAATGTAATAATATAAGTAATAAGCAGAGGTGCGTGTGCTGTCGAGTTCAGTGCAGCTTATTGAGATTATTAAGATATTGCACAGCAGTAATGGAGGTAAATAATATCAATATCAATAAATAGGAAAAACTAAATATTGATCAGGAGTATTAACACAGAATATTGCACAGTTATTCAAGTATTGCAGAGATGTTAATGATCGATGTCCAGGTTAGTGACTTCGGGTCATACAGACTGACACTTAGAGGGAGGAGTTAAAGAGTCTGATGGCCGCAGGCAGGAATGACTTCCTGTGGCGCTCTGTGGTGCATTGTGGGGGGATGAGTCTTCCGCTGAAGGCGCTCCTTTTGTTTGACCAGCGCGTCATGGAGCGGGTGGGAGACGCCCACTCCATGACTCCAAACTCCACTCCAGATAATTAAAAGTACTAACACTGTAAAAATACAGGAAAAAGCCCTTAAAGCATTAGAGCAGCGCAGCGTCCCTGTGGCTGCTGTGCTGTTATATATTCTGTCATCAGGTTATTATTCCTCGTGCATTAATGGAAAGCAGGATGTTGCTGCTGCAGCTCATGTTGTCGTCGTGTCCGAGTGACGGTCCGAAGCTCGACGTTATTAACAAACATCACAGTTATTACAGTCGTTCAGAGGAAAAGCAGCAGATCTGCACGTCTGAGGAGCTGCAGCCAGGAAGGGATTTACAGGAGAAACGACTTCAAACATCAAAACAGTAATATATATATATATATATATATATATATATATATATATATATATATATATATAATAATCGATTAATCGACTAATCGTTTCAGCTGTACTTGTATAAACTGTTGGGAGTTTAATTTATAACAAAACATCAGATTTTATAAACTCTTCATATGTTTTGTGTGTAAAAATCTTAATTTGTAAAGTAACTAAAGCCGTCAGATAAATGTGGTGGAGTAAAAAGTAGATGTAGCGGAGTAGAAGTGGCATGAAAGTACCTGAAATATGTACTTAGGTACAGTACTTGAGTACTTTAGCTCTTGCTAAATAGTCCAAAGGGGGAAATGTCATTAAAAAGAAATAAAACTGTTCATAGAGCGAGGCGGCAAATATGCGGGGCCGTCCCCTGTAAACAGTCGGGCTTATCGTAGTGCCAGAGCACGGTTCATACAGAATACACCGTCCAAATGTAGAAGTGATCATAGTTGTGTGTGTGTGTGTGTGTGTGTGTGTGTGTGTGTTCAGGTGCGGTGACGTTGCAGATCTCGTGTTTCTCTGAAGCGGAGAGGATCTACATGTTGGCCAAAGACACGACTGTCAGCAACAAGACGCTCACTTCACTCGTCATCCCAGAGATCGCGGTAACCACCAGCTACTGATGTTTGTCTCGCTCTGTCTTGTGTTCGCACCAGAAGAGCGACTAAATATTGCTGCTGTTAATACTAAATAATGTCTTGTGTGGGCCCCTCGCCTGCTGCGCAGCATGAAGCGATGAGGGGAATTAAACCATTACTGAAATGTGACGTGTATGGTGCTGCCATGTGACAGTAGACCGGTTCTGAGGCGCTCTGACTTTCTGTTGACTGACTGTTGCTATCGTCTCTCAGCACAACGAGCTGGGACAAGACGCCTGTCCCCTGCTGGTGTTTGTCAACCCAAAGAGCGGCGGCCTGAAAGGCAGAGAGCTTCTCTACAGCTTCCGGAAACTGCTGAACCCTCACCAGGTCTTCGACATTTCCAACGGAGGACCGCTGGCTGGGTGAGAGCCGCCAACACGCCCTGAGCCCCGTCGCTGTCGTCACACTGCAGGAGGGGGGGACGATTTTGTCCACGAAGAATATCTCAGTCCAGGCCTGCTGTGGGGTTTTCGTGCCTTGACACTTTTAATGGATCGTAGTGGTGATTTTGTATATTTTAGCTCTCTAAATATGAATCAGGTTGATTTTGTTTGTTTCAGTTCGTTTCTCTGTCACAGTCAACCTGAAGAGACTTGGGGAAAAAAGTCATCAATTAAAAACTGAATATACATTATTAAACAAATATCCATAATTAGGGCAAACTTTCATGAAATGTAC
>CM050860.1:1112755-1120255 GCA_027580175.1 Siniperca scherzeri | reverse complement strand
TTTACCTAACGCGCAAGAGTAACAAGTAATAATCGATTCATAACAAGACTTCTGCATAGATTAGCAAAGAGTTGATATTGAATTTTGACGATTTCTCAGTGTGGATAAGCTTCAAGTTGAACAAAAAAAATAATAATCTAGAAAAGTATTTAACAGAAGTGACTGGATATGTACAGTAAGTAGCAGTAGACTCATTGTCAGTTGATATATTGTTATAACTTTAGTTGTGTAAAATACTGTGCAGCTATAGAGTGATTATGACCTCAAAGTTGCTCATATTGTCATTGGAGAATATGAAGACACTGAATACTGAAGCACTCCTGAAGAGACTGACAGGAGTCACATTATGTTTATCTTAACTAGAAATCTCCTGGGATGCTGAACTGGCTTTCTTCTTCTTCTTCTTCTTCTTCTTCTTCTTCTCTTGTGTGAAATGCTTTGGTAACGTTGGTTTTTTAGACAACAGTTATGTTGCGGCGAAGCTCTCTAAAAGCTACTGAGCGTGCAAAATCAAACGGCACATCCCCGATTCTCTGAAACCACAGTGCCAGTTATTTCGCAAGAGTCAAGGAGCCGATTCAAAAATAAAAGTCACATCAGTCTGAGCTGTGGCAAACTGTAAAGCCTGAAACACAGTTTGTATTTCAGCAGCTGGAAAGTGTGTAGCTTTTACTTTGGCAACAACACCGACTGTAAATAGGAAATGTATGTCCTGCCTGTCAGCGTTTCCAACGTCACCAAGTTTGCTTTGCCACAAATGATCATCTTGTAATAACAAAGAAGATTTCAATTTTGATCGAGATCAAACCAGATAAGAATATAACTTTTAAAATATATCTTTTTTTAACTGGAAGCTCCAAAGAAAACCTTAAAAACACGAGCTGGTCAGACTGACACAGAATCTGGCAGCTGCTACCTGTGTCTGTTTTTTTTTTTAAACTAAAGTTGAATTTAGTTAAATCGCCTTAACTACTTGAACTTGTCATTCCTAGATAACTCATTTTAGACGATGCATCTTTCTAAAAGTTAGAAAAACTGGAATGTAAAAGAAGAGAAGCTGTAGTAAATAGTTGTAAATACTTTTTTTTTTTTAATTGTTTAGCATATGGCTAAGCGATCATATCAAATGTGACCAAGTTAGCAACCTTAACAGTTTTGTTTTAAACAGTTGACTTTAAAATTCGGACGGGTTGTTACATGTTTTTATCAAAGACGTGCTGAAGCAGGATATTTTACAGCCAAACCATTAATCAAAAAAATGCTAAAGGATACTGTTGGAATGCTAACTACAGCATTAGCAGAAACTAGCTTGTTAAATTACCGTTAATACGTTAGTTAAACGTTACTTTGTGTCTTTATTTAGCTAACCGCTCTAGTCAAGTTAGCGTTATTTATCTTCTAGAAGATCGATCGTGTTGCAGAAGTGAGAGTTGACATATCTACTAGTCCAAATGTCTTATCTGCAAAACATTAGCTAAAAATAAAGTGACATGCTACAGATGGTGTTGTTGCTAAGTTAGAAGATGTCACACGGTTTAAAAAAATTAACGTATAGTCTTCCGTATGACTACGATAGAAACTGTGCTCTACATTATGTTTTCGGTTAATGCTAATATGCTGAGCTATGATGGTTGACTGACTAACGGCAGTTAGCCTGTTGAGTCTTAAGTGCATTTTTTAAAGCTGGGTTTATGAAGACATAGCTGAAGGGTGGCGGCGTCCAGTCACTCCAGTAACATGTTTAGAATAGAAAAGGACCAAACATTGTATGCCATTGTGATTACAGGCAGCAACAGACACTAGCTCTAGAAAACTAGCTACATTTCTAGCTGCATTAAGTACCATTACTAGCTTGCAAGCTGGTTAGCCAATTTACTGGAACGCTAGCTAGCATGCCAAAACAAAATTAAAACAAAACTCAATAAATGTTTGGGGGAAGAAAATAAAAACATATATCGAGGATATAAATGTACTAAAATGTGTGAACAAAATGTGACACTTTGCGATTACAGGTAGCACCAGACACTAGCTAGAAAACTAGCTACATTACTAGCTAAACTAAACTAGAAGCATCACTAGTTTGGCGAACTAGTTAGCTAGTTTACGGGAGCGTATATATGTTCGCTAACCCCCTAACCCTAGAACTTGGGACTAGCTAGCAAGCTAGATTGCAAAACAAAACTTAATTTGTAGAGTATTATTGAGGGTTTACGAAAAATGTACTAGAAGCTAGAAAACTAGCGTGGTCCTAGTTTGGCGAGCCAGTTGCCAAGCTAGCTAGCTTGCCAAAATTAATTTGAGGCAACAAATTAAGTAATTTATGGGCATTCATTACTAATATGAGGGAACAAAATTATATTTATTATATATATAATACATTATTACTTATTTCTGAAGGAATGATTTGCAATTTTAGGGTAAAATTGCTCAATTTTAGGGAATGATTTATCAAAAATGTTCCTGATACCTGCTGGGCTCGGTATGTAACCGTGAATGAGTTAAAATGCTGGTTTCCTCCAGAGTATGACTGCCCAAAAATGATCAAAACAGCATTGCCAGGTGTAAAATGTCCGATACGTTATTCTAAACAGTAATCTAAATAAATTTAACATTTTATTATTTGATTTCAGCAGCAGTGCTGTTATTGGTCAACAGCAGACAACTGAAGATGCAAAAGCCTGCATGAGTGTATTTGGCTGCCTCCAGCGTTTCCAAAGATCGCTGTTCCATTCAAATGAATTCAATTTGGTGCAAAGTCATTCTGTCATAATAAAAACACAACACAGAGACCAAACTGAGCTCCGCTCCCGAAAACCCCTAAAGCAAACCCGTCAAAGATGAGCTTCAGCTGCCAGTTTATACTCCAAAAAGACAGAGGAGGATTTTACGAACTTCGTCCACATTCCCAGAGATGCAGAACTCGAAGAAACGCAGTCTGTAAAGGACGGTTTCTGGACCAGACGAGGGATCTTACGCTGAAGGTCCCAGCTCTTGATGTAGCCACAACAGTATTGGATCACTGTACTTTAGTTGTAATATTTTTTTTTAAATCCAAGATCTGCATTAGCTGATTTTATTTTGTTGTTGTTGTTTTGGTGCTAGAAGGTAAATAATATGTTTTTAGTTTTGTGTTTGACTTGAGATTCGAGGATCCGGGTTTTTATTCGAAGCCTCAAACCAAGTTCATCCAAAATGTCGCTTTCGTTAAAGGCATTTTTTACAGGAGGACTAATGGCAGGAACTGGAGCTTCAGCTTGTTTTTTTTTTTTAATGCACATGGATTCATTCCAGATGGCTGCACTTAATGAACTTAACAAATACAGATCGCAGCACAGGTTTCTGGCTTCGAGTGAACGTGGATCTGAGAATGAGTGCTGATACATCAGTGGCATTAACTGTTAGTTTTCTTTGACTGTGGAGTAAACCGTTGAGCTTCATCAGTATCAGAGGAGCTGAAGTGTTTCCTGCAGCCGACGCTGTGTGTACTGACAGTAGGATGTAGCTGTGAGTAGTTTAGACTGTACAGATACTGTCGGTGTTTTATTACATGCATGAAGTACTGTAGTTCTGCGCGGTGTGTATTTACAGCAGCGTTTTATCTCCTCTTTGTTCCCACCAACGAGTCCGCCTGTCCGCTGTCGCTGTCAAAGGACCATCGCTGCCGGTTTTACATGTTTCAAACGACTTAACGGTGTAAACTTCGCCTTCCTGCTGATCATCATCATCATCCTGAAGTTTTTAGAACGACTTCCTTCTACCGGCTTCAGTTCATTTCTGTGAAAATCAACTTGCAGAGACGTTTAGGGACGTTTTCAATGTTTGTGTTTGAAAGCTAAATCTTTGGTGACGCGTTTAAGATGCTCCACCGTCTGAGAGCCGACAGTCAGTGATTTTTGTCAAGTCTGTTCAAAGACAACAGAGTTTATATAGCAAACATCGTGTAAATAGTAATGTTTACACGATGTAACTGTAAAATCTCATTGTCCTTAAATGCACCAACGGTTTTTACAGAAGTATTCCCATGAGATGATGTGGAGGCCCCGAAGTCCCGAAAGATTGTTTTTGTTGGCAGGAGGTGAAAATGACACCTTTTAGGACTTTGTGGCTCCATAATATGATGATATAACTGTGATAAAAAGCAGAAAGTGACAGAAGTTGAGTGCGATGGGTCCGGCAGGTTGATTTTGCTAGAAATGAACTGAAATCGACCTGAAAGTCGATGGTGTGATTTGCAGGAATATAAAGTTTGCTGTTAGCAGCTCGTCCTCAGACCAGAAGGCTTTCTGTTCCTCAGCCGAAGATCGACTCATTAAAGCGCGTTCAGCCTCTCGCGACTTAAACGCGGTCCAGGCTGAAGAGATGAGTAACAACTCGTTTGGTTCATTTTGACACACAAAGTTAAAATAACGTCAGACGCTTACAGAACAAAGGTGGGGAGCTACGCTCATGCTCTGACGGTGCTGCAAATTAACAATCCGAGGCCACGGTTTTATTAATTAAACGCTACGTTGCTATGGCTCGCATCAGATAGAAATATTCTACACGTGCACTTTTGGATTTGCTAGAATTTAAAATCAAGTTTTAGTTTCAGAGGCTAAAATGCTTTTTTATTCGTGCGCTTTCTGAGCAGCTGCAAACATTTCCTCCTGCATCCAAAACAGTAAAAGTCAGAAAGCCTTAATTTATTTTTCTCTCAGCAACCTGCATCGATGCCACAAAACGACTTTCATTTGTTGCTGAATGTTAAAAATGTGCTTCAGTGTGATTATTTTCTGCTTCTCTGCGTCCGTCGTGCCTCCTAGCGCCCGACTTACCTGCCGTCGTTAAGCCCCGCCCGTCTGAAACCAGGCCAGGTGGCGGTTTGGTCTGCAGGGCGGAGTCTGCGTAGTGCCTCATCGAAACGCTTCGACACCCTCAGTGCTCTGATGTTTAAGTGTGTGTTAACGTGTGTGTGTGTGTGTTTCCTGCCGCTGCAGTGGCGTGCTGAGCTGACGTGCCTCCAGTTAGATCTGTCTTTTCTTTTGCTGGAACTGTGTTCAGATTCTACCTGAAGTTTGATTGAACAGATGATTTTGTATATTTTTGCAGACAGAAGCTGTTTTTTGTTTTGTTGTTTTTTTTTTTTTAGTAAAGTTTTAACTGTAAATTGCACTTATTGTTTTACAGATGCTTAGATGTGACGTTCAGGTTATTATGAATGTTGTAACAACTAAAGCTAAACGTATATATATATATATATATATATATATATATATATATGTTTAAATAATTGATTCTTATATGTGTTTAATCAGAATAAACTAAAGACCATCTAAGAACTAAAGACATTAATGTTTCTGTCAAATTTCTCTTCACACAACATCAGCTTTGAGCAGAGAGGCCACTCAAAGACAGATTTATAGCAAACGCACCTGTTGGGGACTATTTTCAGCGGCGGATGAATCCACATGTGGGGAACTAGTGAGTAAAACTAGTGCCCAGCTGTTTTAGGAATCCACCGACTATTTGCTGCCCTCAGAAATCCCACAATGCAACACAACGGTGTCCGTATCCCACAATGCCCTGCTTCACCTTGGCTCCTGAAAGTATGTGAATTACAGAAGTTTAGCTGCTGACATCTGCAGTATCTTCAAAATGTTTACTAGTGGTGGAATTTAACTTAAGTACTTTTACATAAGTACAATTTGAAGTATTTACCATTTCACTTTCTACAACTGGGAGGCAAATATTTAAATACTTTTTACTCTGCTACAGCTTTGCAGATTCAGATTAATATAAAATATAGTATTATTATTGATATATGTCTATATAGTAGTTAAAATGACCAGCTGCTTACACGTTAATGTGCCAGTAGCATATCATGCTGAAACGGGTCATTCTGCGTAATGAGTACTTTTACTTTTGGTACTTTAAGTACATTTTGATGCTGATATTTCTGTTCTGTTAAGTTCCTCAGTCAGCGTTTGAGTGCAGGACTTTAACTTGAGCGCTGCTCCACTACAAAGATCTTCTTCCGCCGCCGAGTTGCACAGTGAATCTGCTGAATCCGAGATAAAACAGATCCACGTCCAGCTGGATCAGATAAAGAAACGAGCTATTTATTCAGAACACAACATGAGTCAGGGCGGAGGTTAAAGGAGCGGCGTGTCACGTGAGGGCAGTTTATCTTGACGTCCACACAGATTTCAGACCAGATTAAAGCTGCTGCCGTGAGTTAAAGACTAGAGTCACTGTGGGCTGTTTGAGATGTTCTGACTGTAGCGCCCCCCCAGGGTTAGTATTTACACTAACATGCTAACATGCATGAGCACACACACACACACACACACACACACACACACAGATGAGTGCACCAGAGTCCACAGGGATTTTCTACAAACAAACAAACGAATCAAAACTTTGCCATCAGGCTCATTTTAAAGATGCTGTTACCTTCTTCTTCTTCTCCTTTCAGGGGTCGCCACAGCGAATCACGCGCCTCCATCTAACCCCGTCCTCTGCGTCCTCTTCACTCATGTCCTCTCTCACTGCATCCATAAACCTCCTCTCTGGTCTTCCTCTAGACCTCCTGCCTGGCAGCTCCAGCCTCAGCATCCTTCTACCAATATATTCACAGTCTGTCCTCTGAACACGTCCGAACCGCCTCGATCTGTCCTCTCTGACTTTATCTCCGAAACGTCTAACACGAGCCGTCCCTCTGATGTCCTCGTCCCTGATCCTGTCCGTCCTCGTCCCTCCCAAAGAGAACCTCAGCACCTTCAGCTCTGCTGCCTCCAGCTCTGCCTCTGGTCTTTCCTTCAGCGCCGCTGTCTCTACGCTGTTTAAAGATGTTGTTATAATAAAACAATAAAACAATAAATCATTCTCCTCCTTCTGTCTGAAATAACTTTTATAAGATTTTTTGTTTTTTAGGTCCTGTTGGCTCTGGAGCTGTGGTGCTGCTGTGTTTGTCCAGCAGGGGGCAGAAGCTCAACAACTTACCCCCACACCAGAGCTGATCTATGCCGGACGCGAGGCCTCACTCTGCCCGGCAGATGATGCACGATGAGCCCCTCCGCAGTCACGCCTTCTCGGGTTCCTGCTGTGCTTTATACTCCACTACATCTATCTGATAACTTTAGTTACTTTGCATGTTCAGATTAATTAATAACACAGGGTGTAATATTGGGTGCTGTAGGTGTGACAGAGGAGTTCAAGGTGGAGGTGGGTGTGCATCAAGGATCGGCTCTGAGCCCCTTCCTGTTTGCTCTGGTGACGGACGGGCTGACAGGTGAGGTTAGACGGGAATCTCCGTGGACTGTGATGTTTATGATGGCGATGGTGTGAGCAGGTGGAGGAAAATCTAGAGAGATGGAGGTCTGCTCTGGAAAACAGAGGAACGAAGCTCAGCCGCAGTAAGACAGAATACAGGTGCGTCAGTGAGAGGGACCCAGGTGGGACGGTGAGGTCACAGGGGGCAGAGGTGAAGAAGGTGCAGGACTTTAAGTACTTAGGGTCAAC
>CM050860.1:1097755-1110255 GCA_027580175.1 Siniperca scherzeri | reverse complement strand
ATAAAAAAAGAAGGAAATCATTTAAAAATGTGATTTAAATGTTGCGCGCGGGTTTTGCGTGAGAGTGAGACCTCCTCGCGCCCCCTCCTCCTCCTCCTGTGTGACGTCACAGGAATTTCCAGTGGGGAAGGAAACCGACTTTATGAACAACCGAGACAAACTCGGCGTCACCTGCGGGACTCTGCCGCTCGCGAGCGACATATCGATCCGTTCGCTCGGATCAGAGAAAGAAAGAAAGCCTCTTTTATCAACTGTAATGACACGGCCGCGTCGCGTCACGACGCACTCCAGTTAAAGCTAGTTGTAAATGGATCCGCTGGTTCTGCACGGGCACGGTGAAGTGGACTGAGGACCGTCACTCGTAGTTCACGTTGAGAATCCGACTTTTAACCTGACCGAGCTTAAACCAGGTGAGAGCACGTTGGCTGTCCGCTCTATGTAATAGCTGTGTATTTGCATTCGTTTTTTACCGTGACCTGTTACAACAGTGCGACTCTTTACTTTGTTATGCTACCCACTTCCTTATTAGCTAGGCAGCGTTCAGAACGTCACACCAAACTCAGTCTTAAAAATGGGAACTTGAAGTTTTCTTTCTTGTCAGCAAACGCAAGGATGTATTACATCAGCACTAAAGATACGTTATGCACTTATGGCAGCCACTGGTAAATTCGGCTTGCATATATTCAACGTGATGTTCTTATTTTAGTCGAAGTTAGAACTTTTACTACAGCTTCACTCGCTGGATTTCCTACCGCAGTCCACGTTGTCTTGGCAGCTGAAGACAGTGTGGGTGAACGGACAAACCATAGAAAAAGCTGAAACGTTCATTTAAGGCGAATTCCACACTTGCCGAAAACAGGACTGGATTAATCTGACTCTAATATATATTAATTTATGTTCTGCAGTTCAAGACCCTGAGGTGAAAAGTGTAGAACCGTTTAACTGGCAGATTTTTCACCAGAGTTTCGTGTTACGTTCTCCGCATACGGAACCTAAGGGCTAGCTCTGTTAGCTAGAACAGGTAGCGGTTTGCGCTGACTCTTTCGCGACTTTCTGTAACGTGAAGCCAACAGTCGCAGAGTAATTGTACTAATGTCGGTGCTATAGAAGTGTTAGCTGACAATAACTGCTTTTTTCCCTTATTATTCTTCTTATTATTATTATTTCTACAACAACATAAACAACAAAAACAGTCCGGTAGTGCTAGCTGTTAGCCACGGAGCTAGCGCAGGCGCGTTCACGTGCACGCTGCGCGGGGACGCGCGGTGGCGAGCGGCAGCAACAAGTGTCAGAGGGATTATTCATGAACAAATAACAATAACAAGTGTTTATTGTTTAAAAAACAACACTATGCATTGCATCATAAATGAAGAAATGTCATTATTAAAACAAACTTACCCAATTTTTTACTCCAGTGATTTGGAGAATTAAATGTTTAGGCTTTTAGAAAGTAAAAATAAAAAATGTAATAGTACAACGAAGAGTATTAAATGTGTGTTTTATGTTGCTTCCGTCATTATCACCATCATCAGACTTTGTATTTAAGGCTGCGTGACTGAATGTTACACCTTGGCCTTTGCAGACACCATGGCCGGAGAAGACCACTACCACCAGGTAAACTCACCTGTAGCTGTTTTGTACAATATTGTGTTACAACAAGAGTGAAGTACCTCCTTTGGAATGAGAAACATATCTCACCGCGACGAGTAAAATATCTTGTTATAATGAAAGCCGTAGCCCTGATCCAGGACCTGGTCCAGAAACCGGACGTTTCGTTCTGGGTGGCTCATAAAACTCATTTAGTCGCATTATAGCAATGCTGCTGTATTAAAGTCCTTATATGTATGCTTTTGGGTAAAATCCTTGATGTTACATGCTGTGTGTGTTGAATTTAATGGAAGAGACTAGAGCTGCAATGATTATTTTTCACATTTTTTATTGATGATTACCGGAGAAACTCCTCTGCAGCTGAGCCAGTAATGAGAATAATCTCTAGCTGCAGCCTCAGGAGAAACCCCGTTTCCGCTGAAGGACTTTACACCTGCATGATGTCATCTAATACTTATTAGTAATAAGCTGAGTCCCCCGAGTTCCAGCGGATGGTGGTCCAGGACTGTCAGATTGCGTATCACGGTTCTGGTTCAGGTCTAGAAAAGGGGGGTTTTCAGTGCGCTGCTGCAGGAATGAATGATCAAATGAACTGATTTTTGCTGTGCAGTGCACATGACGTTGCTGTTGATACACAGACGGGAACGTAATGAGAAATGGATCTAGATGTATTCATCACTCCCATGTTCGATTTCCTCTTTCAGATTTTTGACAACATAATGTTGGAACCATCGTGGGACTTCCCGCATTTTCCTGCGATGTCTCAGACGACGTCCCTGCAAACAGGTGAGAGTCACACCTTCGCACAGGAGCTTAGTGTCTTTGTTCGCCCGCTGGTCCAATGTCCGCCCTGCAGCTGTCGAATATCAGTGGAGGAATAGACTTCCAGGTGGATTAGTTCCAGAGAGCGGCGACGGTTGCTATTACTAACCTTTTTTTTTTTTTTAAGCCTGTCACCTGGAGATCACAACCGTATCTTCCTTTTTATCTTTTAAAAATGTCAAACTGTCGTGTTGTGATGAAAGCTCGCTCGGTTATCTCATCTTAAATCCACACAAGGTGTTTTCAAACCTGTTATAAAAGTTCAGTTTTGTCTGCCCCTCCCTCCTCAGGTATTACAATCCTAAATACCTGTTTGGACCAGTTAATGCTCAGGTGTCCTCCGAACAGAAACCTTGCATTTTCCGCTGCGTCTCGGAGGATTTTGTACGCTTCTCTTCTCTCCTGCCTGCTCTCTGGGCTGTAACGTGAAACTGATAATCCCATAGGAAACAGACTGCCTCCAGATCAGTGCTGCTCAAACTTTCTTCACGTCGAGGCCCCCCCAAACTGACACAAGTTAGACCCCGGACCCCCGTTTGAGAAGGTTTTGTTCCGGCGTCCGACCGTCTGATAGGATTTTTGTTTTTAGATTACAGAAAGAGTATGAAGCGTGACCAAAACACTCTGTCACTGTGTAACTTATGGATGGGCTTGTATTGAAAATAAACTATTCCCCTTTTTGCTGGGGACCCCCCCCCCTGGAGGCCCCCGCTTCGAGAACCACTGCTCTAGCTAAGTGATTCGACGTGGTCACGGCCGGTTATTGCAGTTAACGAGGATCCGATTAACTGCATTTATTCTCGACTTTGCCGTCGGTGAAAACGGCCGTGAAGCAGCTCTCAACCTTCACGCTGCGTTTTGTCTAACTTGTCATTCTGTGGGTGTAGTTCAGCTGAGTCTGTGTGGCAGATTTGAAGCCACAAAACAAGCTCAACTCAAGGGCCGCTTACTCACTTTTTCTTCGTCAGCAGATGTAGTTTGGTCCGTAGCCGTGAAACGTGGACGGTAGGTCAGTGTCCTCGTCATCACTAACTGTTTCTGGCTTCACTTTTGTAGTTTTTTTTACTCTGACTTCCTGGTTCAGTCGCTGTGTTCTGAACAGCTGGAAGTGTTGAGTCACTGACGGACTGCAGTTTCTCCAGTGTGAGGCTTTCTGTTCCGTATCTCAGTAAACTCATTGTCTCAGAGTTTCAGACTGTCGGTTCGACACAGTGAGACATTTGAAGACGTCACCTTTTTAGGCTTTGGAAACTGAGATTTTTACTTTTCTGACTACAAGTCGGTGTCGTCCCTCACTCGTCTATCGTAGAAAAGGTTTCAGTCGCAGTCATCCGGACAATAACAGCGTCCAGATGACTACGACTGAAACCTTTCCTACAATTTTCTGACTACAGGTTTTCAAACTGTGAGGCGCCTCCCCGGGAGGGTGGGGGTGAGGGTGAGGGTGGGGGTGGGGGCGTGAGGCAAAGATACTGTGTGAGGTGAAAGGAGGGCAGGTGTTCTAACAACCTCAGGAAGGTAGTTATTGTAGTTTGGCTTGACCGCTCACCAACGCGGTCAGCAGGTGGAGGAGCTGCAGCAGGTGGAGGAGCTGCAGCAGGTGGAGGCGCAGCAGCAGGTGGAGGGTCTGCAGCAGGTGGAGCTGCAGCAGGTGGAGGGTCAGCAGGTGGAGGAGCTGCTGCAGGTGGAGGAGCTGCAGCAGGTGGAGGCGCAGCAGCAGGTGGAGGGTCTGCAGCAGGTGGAGCTGCAGCAGGTGGAGGGTCAGCAGGTGGTGGAGGAGTCGCAGCAGGTGGAGTCGCAGCAGGTGGAGTCGCAGCAGGTGGAGGAGCTGCAGCAGGTGGAGGGTCAGCAGCAGGTGGAGGAGCTGCAGCAGGTGGAGGAGCTGCAGCAGGTGGAGGGTCAGCAGCAGGTGGAGGAGCTGCAGCAGGTGGAGGGTCAGCAGCAGGTGGAGGAGCTGCAGCAGGTGGAGGAGCTGCAGCAGGTGGAGGAGGAGCTGCAGCAGGTGGAGCTGGGTATGTTTTGTCATATCAGCCCGCCAACTCGAGCGAGTTCTTAAAAGTCACCGGTAACCAGCGTGCCTTGACTTTTTGGGGGATTTATTCTGCTTCTTGTGGCCGTGTTCACCGGTAACCGTTAACGGCGTCGGCACGTGGAATCTTTTGTTTTGTGGTTCTGAACTGAACAGTTGCAAGTGTTTTGTCGCTGAGGAGGAAAACCGGCTCTTCGCTGGTCGCCGCCTTTTGATGTGGAGCTGTAGTTGAGAGAAGCTGACTTGCGGACTCCTGTGTAAAGTCAGTCGCTGTAATGGGCAAACTATCCGCAGAGGAAGACTGTGTGAGATGGTTTAAAGCTCTGGAAGAAGCTAGCAGGTGGACTTTGAGTTGGGAGGGTTTTGACAGAAAATAAGGGCTTTCTTTTGGTTGCATGTGTTGTGACTGTACAGACAGAAGCTGACCGTTAAGACATATTGAAGTTTCTGGCTGAGCACTCCACCTGCAAAGGTGAAAACTTCACCGGTTATTTAAATTGGTCAGGATCTAATGTTAGTTAATGTCCTGTGTTCTTCACACACGCGGTCCAGAGTCACACTGTGAAACTGGAGTAAAGCCGCCGTCCGTCACAGCTGTTTCAGGAGCTAAACGTTTGATTCTGCTTCCTCTGGAGAGTTTCTGTCCTGTCAAGTTCATCACTACAGTTTTGCTGCTCAGATGTCCCGCGATCTTTGATGTGACATAACTGGGAACGTTTACCGTTACTGACAGCAGCCTCCCCGATCATTTAAAGAAAACACTCGCACACCGACACGACACTCGATGGAGAAATCACCTGGAAAGCTCGCGCTGCTCCACGTCATTTTAAAAGGCGACGTAGCCCACGGGGACCGGCAGAGGTGGAGAGAAATGTCCGTGCGGGTGTGGGTCTCTGAATCGGAGAAAATCATTCGTTCGGGGCGGCGGTGCGTACGGTAGATGCCATGTTCTGTCTCCCACGCCGACGGATTGTGTGCAGCCTTCGCTCAGTGGGGGTGAGCGGGAGGAATGTGAAGAAAGCAAACTGACCTCAGGATAGGTGAAGTATTTAGCTCGCCCATACCTGGCGCCCTAGCGCTGCCTGTGAGTGTTTGCAACCGTTACTTGGGTTTGTTTTGCGAACACGAGGCTGAGGCGATGTCGTATTTTGGGACGAAGCAGCTGTGGTGGGCAGGAAGTTTCCCTCTTTGGGAAACGAATGTGTATTTAAAAAAAAAAAAAACAAAATCAAAAAATCCCACGTGCTGAAGGTAAAGTGAAAGACGGGTTTCGTGACGTGCTGGTATCTGTTATATGTGGTGAGTGTGGGACGGCGTCTCTCTGCTCTCACTTCCCTGTTTGTGTCTTTGCTCTAGTAAAGTAAAGATAGGACAGGAGGTCGGTACATGTGTAGGATGAGGGGAAAGTATCTCCTCTTTCCATTTCCGTATGACTTATACGTGTGACTCCTTTCGGGCGAAGCAGCTTCAGCTCCTCCGTCACCGACTGCAGACTGCAGGGAAGGAGGTCAGAGGTCACCCACATATCCGGGCCAGTCGGTGTCGTCGCAGACGTTTCGACACCTTTCCTGTGCTTTGCTGAATATAAAGATCTGTTGATGACAAATCAGCTGATGGGGTTTTAAACGTAAACAAATGACGTGAAGCATTTCTTATGAGGATCACTCCATTTGGTCATGAAACGTTTGTTCCTTTTTTCGTTTTAATTGTGACGAAGATGTGTCGTGAGTGGGACAGAGTAAAGTTGTCGGTGGTTCCTAAACGAGGTTAGCGCAGTGCTTTATGCTAACCTCGTTACGTTTTAAGTTTAAACAAATAGACTTTAAGATCACGCGCCTCTCTAAAGATTAAACCGCTTTCACTGGACAGTTGTTGACCTCTGACCTCTGCTGATGACTGATGACCTCTTCACCACTCTGACCAGTGAGCTTACAGCTGAATCGATTAGTCGATTAATCAACGTTTGAAGTCGTTTCTCCTGTAAATCCCTTCCTGGCTGCAGCTCCTCAGACGTGCAGATCTGCTGCTTTTCCTCTGAACGACTGTAATAACTGTGATGTTTGTTAATAACGTCGAGCTTCGGACTGCCGCTCGGACACGACGACACGGCGAAGGCGTCGCTTTGGGCTCCGGGTCGTCGTGACGGCGTTTCTCACCGTTTTCGCCAGTTTTACAAACCGATCCATCGATGGATGGACGGAGAAAAGAATCGGCAGATGGATCCAGAATGAAAAGCATCATCAGCTGCAGTCCGATACAAACCGGTTCAACATGAGCTCCGGCTCCACCAGCTGCAGCAGCAACATCCTGCTTTCCATTAATGCACGAGGAATAATAACCTGATGACAGAATATATAACAGCACAGCAGCCACAGGGACGCTGCACTGCTTTAACGCTTTAATACTTTAATACTTTACTTTAATACTTAATGCTTTCTCCTGATCACACTCACACTTTCACTGCAGCAGAGTGTTTCCACAGAGTGTGTGTCAGGACTTTTACTGCAGTAACGGACCCGAGTGCTTCCTCCACCGCTGCTGACTGTAGTCAGTGTGATAATGGGGGAAGAAGGGCTGCAGCAGTCAGGCTGCTGCAGAAGATTAATGTGAGCGACTGTCACATAAATCACGTCGTTCCGCGTGAGCTTACCGTTAGCCGACAGTTGTTCAGGCGGTGTTCGCCGCAGAGCGGAGGGTTCAAATGTGACGCCTGCAGGAGTCTTGTTTTGTGCGACCAACAGTCCAAAACCCAACGATATTCAGTTTACTGACACGTAAATTATCATCATTTTTCTGTTGATTGAGTAATCGATTAATGGACTAATCGTTTCGGCTCCATAGCGTTGTGTTTAATTACTCTTAATAGCGCTGACTTGACTCTGAAAACGTGAAATGTTTGTGTGGAAGTTCATACTGACTTTGTTTCTTTCAGTGGACGGGCCCTTCCTGCAGATCGTGGAGCAGCCCAAACAGGTAAAACTCACCTGTCCTCCTGCTGCTTCTGCTTTATCATAGGAACTCAGTGATGTGAGTAATCACAAGGTGGTGGAAGACGTGTGAGGAGAATAAAAGTCTCCCCTGAACACGTTCAATCAGCAGTGGAAAGTACAGTTTTGAGGTACTTGTACGTCACTTGAGTATTTCCGTTTTCTGCTACTTTCTACTTCTGTCCGCCACGTCTCAGAGGGAAACATCGAGCTTTTTACTGCACTACAGTTATTTATTATTAACTTTATTTAATTTTGAAGATTCGGATTAGTAAAATATATAATAGTATAAATCAACTAATAAGTGATGATGCTTTATTCCAGATGCAGCAGTAAATAAAGTCGTTAAAATGAGCTGCAACATTAAAGCGATAAACACATTAATGCATCAGTAATTATAATCCAGTGACTGTAATTGATTAGCCCGACTGAGACTGGCTCTTATTTTAGGCTGATCCCAGGATCAATAATTAAGAGTTTAAAAAAAACCCCAGTAATTATATATCAGCTGATATTTGCACACGTAAACGCACACAGGGTTTGGTCATTAATTTCTCTCACGTCTCCACCTGACTGCCCGATCGACCCGTTTGTCTCGACCTTTCCCAAACTCAGAAGGTTTTCTTTTTTCCTGATGTTGTGATGAGCTGCTCTGATTAATTAATCACACACACTCTGATCTGTTATATAAAGCTACTAGATAAAGTCGCCTCGCTCGTTAAATACATGACCCTTTGCTGTGTGATGTAGCGCCACTATAAAGCACTTAGCAGGCTTCTCCTTTTGTGAGTTAGAAAAAGTACAAAATGAACTGTTTTCTGGTAAATGTGCACCCCAAACCAGCGTCTGTGCACATAAAAAAAAAAAGCACATTTCTTCACTTTAAATTATCCGAAACCAACTACAGAACAGATTCTATGGGAGACGGGGACGCAGCGTCCAGCAGTGAGAGCCAGGCTGCAGGTCGTCTGACGTCCGCAGCTGCGTTCGTGCAGAGTTCACTCTGGTTTTGACTTTTCTCCTGGAAATCCAGTTTTCTCATTTAGCTGAAACAGAATCTCACAGAGATAAAAACAAACGCTGTGCAGAGAGAGAGAGAGAGAGAGAGAGAGAGAGAACGTCTGCACGACCTGAAACACGAATTTTCATATCATTGCTTTGTTTCGGCGACCCCCCCCCAGACGAGCTTGGATCAAACACTGTATGTGGTGTTTGGGACATTTTACAGCGATCTCTGGTGGACAAACTGTAACGGAGCCGCTGCTGATCTCCACTGACATTTACATACAGATGTGCTCTCCGTGATAACTAATTATCAGCCGATACATCGTGTCAGGCTCATGAATGTGTGTTGATATGACAGTGTTTGTGTCTTTGTCTCCCAGCGTGGCTTCAGGTTCAGGTACGGCTGCGAAGGTCCGTCTCACGGCGGTCTGCCCGGAGCCTCCAGTGAGAAGAACAGGAAGACCTACCCGACCGTCAAGGTAACACTTCCTGTCTGCTGCTGCTCTCTCTGCCTGTCTTCCTCTGTCTGTCACACTCGCGCTTCTGTTGTACGACAACCAAGCATTGACCGGCCAGCTTCCACAGACGTCTGTGGGCTGTCTCCTCAGCGGTGTGACATGTTTCAAGACTTGTACATCGTCTCTGCTGAATGCAAAGAGATTTAATCTCACCTCGGTGACGTCAGACGGCTTCGGTTTGACCCGTGAGGCTGTAACAAACACACGTAGGTCTCCAGCCGCAGGCCTGCGTGGATCAGAGTAAGCCGACTCACCTGTGTGGCGTTGAAAAGCCGGTGGCTGACATTTAAACTTCATTCCAGCGTGAAATAATGAGGCTAAAAATAATGTCCAGGAAGTGATTAAAAGTATTTGATGCACAAGAAGACTGCGAGCTGTGAACGCAGTGTGGTCGACCTCACTCTGCAGACACAGTTTCCTGCAGAGGGAAGAACAGTGAGTCGGGCCGTTTTGTTGTTCAGTCTTTCTGAATGCTCTCACATTGAAGTCTGCAAACAAGATATGTCATGCAAGTAGACTTAAACCGATTTAAACATCAAAGCATTAACACAACAAATGTGCTGTGATTAGCTCTGAGCTGAAGGCAGAGAGCCAGCTGCGATGGTTTGTGACCTTTAGTCTTCCTTTGTTTTTGCACTGCGGGGCAGTTTTGAACAAAAGCTTTGTTTTATATTAAACCAGCTATGTTTGGGGGGGGAGAGATCCTTAATACAAAGTCCACTTACGAGCTTTTTCCAGCGCTTTCGCTCGCCTTTAAATTTGCTGGTTGGATGCGGTTGAACGCTCTTGAAAAAGCTGGTTAAGAGGACCTCGTGTTAAGATTTGTATTTGTACACTTTTGGTCAAATGATCCTAATTGCTGTTCAGGCAAACCTCAGTTAGTAACCCGCTTTCCCGCCCGCCGGCCCCACCGCCTGTTCGATGCCACCTTCAGCTTCATGTCGAGTCAGAGAAACGACTAAAGCCGGGCATTAAGAATTGTCTAATTTGCTCGGGCCGTGGCCGATTGCTTGGACCCCGGTAGTTCCGCTTGCGGCGTTCTCGAGAACCGCTCACACTCGACGCTGCACTTCCTCGGATCCTCAGCAAGTCGATTGGATGAACAGTTCTCGAGAAAATCGAAGGGCAGGCGGAGTTTCCTTCATTTATAGTTAAAGTTCCACAATGACATTTGTTGCTCAGCAGCACAAACCGGTCCGACGGACCAGGCGAGACTTGGTAGAATACTTTTCTGTCTTTTGAATCGCTGAGGTTTTATAAAACGAATGCAGTCTGATGCAGCAGTCCTGCAATAGATCCTCCCTTCGTGAACCTTCATCGTGTTGGAGGACGGAGTCTGTGGTGGTGTTGAACTGTGTTGCGTTACGCTGAGAGGTGTTTCTGTTATTGTAAACGGGGGCGGACAGGTGGGACTTACTGCAGGACTGCATTAGTTTCAGCTCGGTGCGCCTACAGTGTGTAACGCATGTTGGCTGCGTGGCGAAGCATCGCGCCGTTTGAGGCATCGACTCCAGTAACGCGCACACACCGAGCGGGTCATCCAGACGGAAGAAGTGGTCCGGGTCCGGTACGGTGGATCACGTGTGATCAAACCTGACGTGACGGTGGAACGAGAGCTGGACTAACTAGTTTAGTTAATAGTGGCTCGTCGATACACGGCTCTGATCCGGTCAGACTGATTGATCAGAAACCGCGCAGGATGATACAGCGGGCCGTGTGATGTACAGTGTTAGATACCACACAGTCCAATCCTCTGCTGTCGGCCCCGCAGCAGAAGCCATTAGCTGATTAATCGATTGGTAAATTGGTTGTTCCCCTCGTTTTTAGATTCTCAAATGTGAATATTTGCTGTTTTAAAAAACAAAACATATTTATATATTTAAATATATCAGCTTGGGTTGTTTTCTGACATTATAGACCAAACTACATATTGATTTAATCAAGAAACGGGAAATCGTTGGATGCACTACAAACAGGGAAGCTGAAGCCCTCAGTGTTGTTCTGAATCTGTTTCTCAGACTCCTCTGGACGCCAGAAATCAGAGAGTTGTCGGATTATTTTGTGTTTTCAGGAGCTTAAAGGGAACTTATATATTTACCACCATCGTGTCAGTCTTAAGAGATCTCCTCTGTACACTGTCTCGCACAGAGACTCTCACAGATTTACAGCTTAAATTTCATGTCACGTTGTTTCTGTTGATGTGTAGTTCGGAGTCTGAAGCTCCCACATGTTCCGACCAAACCAGAGGAGACAGGAAATCCCCGGATTCCTGCTGCAGTCTGACGCTTCGTCTCCGCTCGCTGGCTTTACTGAACTTAAAAAAAACAAAACAAACGTGTGAATCCAGATTTTAGACGCGTCCCGGCAGGTGCCGTCACATCTCGTAATCCCAAAGCAAATCAAAACAGTCTGACTGAGATGCGAAATCATTCGTTTTCATTTTGGATTCAGTTATTTTAGGAATTTTCCAGAAAAGAAGTGTCTTGAAAAGTCAAAATAACTCAAGTTTTCTTAATTTTGTTCTGAAAATCCTTGAAAGACGTTTTTGTAAATTGGAAACTTAAAAAAAAAAAAGAAAAAGAAATTGTTCTTCATTGACGCACTGGGCAAGCTCAATTTATATGGTCCACCTGCAAACTTACCTGGATGATGGTGAGACATCGATAAGCAAACTGATTCTGTGGTCGGGGGCGAGCTTCTTTCAGCTCCGCCTCCCAGCGAAGGTTAAACCCTCGTCCAGCCGCCGTGACCCGGAGGAAGCTCTCCACGCTTTCGTTAGTTCCCGCAGAGACTCCTGTAACGCGCTCTCTGTGTGGGAGTTAACCGAGCCGGTCTTCGCCGTTTGCAGCTTGCGCAGAACGCTGCGGCCCGCCTGCTCACTAACAGTCGGAAACGCGAGCGCGAACCCTCCAGTTCAGAGTTAATTTTTAATGCGGTCAGCGGCCTCGCACCTTCCTCTCTGTGTGAGATCTTGAGCCAACAGCGACCCGGCAGAGCTCCACGAGCTGCTGCAGGTCCCCCGGTCCCCCGGTCCCGGGGCAAGCAGTGGCCGGCCCGAAACTCTGAACTCCCTGCCCGCTGACTTACGTCCATCGCTGAGCTTCCTTTGTTCAAAGCCAAACTCATTTAGAAGAGCTTTATTAACACTTAGCGGCCCTGCGACACTTCTCTTTACCTTAACGTCGTAACGTGCTCTGCTGACCTGTTTGTACTTTATTATTGTTTGTTATTATCATTTTTAATCTTGTTTTTAATGTTGTACAGCACTTTGGTTCAGCTTCGGTTGTTGGAAGGTGCTGTAGAAATAAAGTTTGGTTGATTCTGGATAAAGAAGTAAAAAGGAACAGTTTTGGACGTGTTGGAGATAACAAGCAGAGCAGGAGGAGGTGAAGAAAATCCTTTATTTCACTTCAACAGTAGAAAAGTATTTATTGACACGTTCAGGTCGTGAAGGAGATGAAGTCATCAGAACAAACCAGGAAGTGGTGTTCTTTCTGCCTGTCTGGGTTTAGTCTCGGGGTTGCGTCCGAT
>CM050860.1:970255-1092755 GCA_027580175.1 Siniperca scherzeri | reverse complement strand
TTACTTTAAACGCAGGTTTAATCTGTTTTTGTCTCCTTCCTCTGTCGTTTTCTGTGTCTGAAGTTTCTGTGTTCATAAAGCTAAATATGTCGTCGAGTGGAAGCTGTGGTTGTCTGGTATTTAATGTAAAAAAATGACTCATGTTCTGTTTTCGTCACTGACTGACTTCACTAACAAGCGCGTCCGTACAGTAATCAATGATTTTTATCAACACACAAAATGATTGGAACTGGGAGTTTAAATTCGTGTGGGTTTTGCCCGTCAGCGTGCGTTAACAACGTTGTCTCACCTTCGACGTCCCTTGAACACGTGTTGTTTCACGTTGTGTAAATTATGTAGTGATTAAGTCATTTGAGAGCGCAGTTTGTTAATTCACACACTCTAATCTGTTCACCTTCCCACCTGTCGGGCTCTGGAGCACAAGATTTAAAAAACAAAACAAAAAGAAAATCATCTTTTTTGTTTCTTTTGTAAACAGCGAAGTGAATATTTTAGCCCGTTTGAGCTGTTGGAGTAAGATGTCGGCACGAGAAGCCGACTTCAGCCCCCCGACGGTCCGTGGTGTGATGTTTGGTGCGATGGAGCGGAGCTGTGAGTCATCTGTGTCGGGAGAAAGTGTTTCTGAACCACATCAGGGACACAAAAAAACTCCAAACTGCTTCAGATCAACTCTCCTTTTCTCAGTGTGAGTCATCTGTCCAATCCGACAACGCTCGCATCTCTTAATTCAGCCAATAGTTTCCACACCAGACTTCCTTCATCTAATGTGCCCTTTTTAGGCTTTTCTATGAGTCATCTGCAGACTGTGCGCGGTTACAGATGACACATGTGTGTGTGTGTGTATATATCTGTACACAAATTATTATCTCGTACTACAAGATAAAAAATGTTTTTTTTTTTTTTCGGGACTTAGTTTTGTCGCGGGGCAATTTACAACTTCATCTTTCCTCACGTAAATCCCAGCAGAGCTTCGACCTGATTGGTCTGATCAGCAACATACCTGAAAACACCTGCGAGGGTCTTTTTTTCGTCTGTAAAATCAAAGTAACTGTAATATATTACTGATATTTCCCTCTGAGATGTAGAGTTGAAGTACAAAGTAGCATAAATAAGTAAATGTACTTCTACTACTACAATACACCAGTAGGAGGAGAGTTTCAGATTTTTCTTACAGTGGGAACGTGTCTGAATTTTTGATATATTTCGGCCTCCACGAGCTCGTTTTCTTTATTTCAGTGTCAGTGTCGGTTTCAGTGACTCTGGATTTTTGTTATTTTGGATACAAAGACGCTCCCGCTAGAAGTGAGGACCTTTTTCTTTCGTCTCGCCACGCGGCTGTCGAAGACACTTTGCCTGTTTGAAGCCTTATGTGATTTCAAGTCAAAACTCTGGTGTGAAAGCTGCCAATCAAACTCTGGAGTGGATCAGTCGACTGGACCGACCCGAACCCCCCCCCCCTTGAAAGGAGGATCTCGGCCCGCTTCCAAGCGGATTCCTCTGCGGTTCATTTGTGGTGCAGACGAACCACAGATCTGTATGATGTGCGATTTTAACGTGAATTCAAATCTCAAACTATTGATGAACTTACCCGCCGTCAGTCTGTAACCGTGGTAACGTGTGTGTGTGCTTGTCACCACGGGAGTGCGGAGATTTAAAAAAATAATAAGTCAGAGTAAAAAGGAGTTAAATCAGCAACTAAACAGACAAGAATGGATCGTTGTTTTTCCGTGGTCCAGACCCAATAAACCGAAGTTCAGATGTGAAACGCCGTTTCAAGTCTACACCGCCGAGAGACCCGGTTTCTCTGGCAGACATCCAGCTGCGCCCCTAATCCCTGACCTCGGTTTCCGTCGTTTTTAAAAGACGAGGTTGCCGCAGAAAGCTGCCAGTAAGCCGTCGGAGTCGGGCCTCGCTGAAGGTGCTGGTGGTGTCGTCGGTGGGTGGAGACCAATAGGACTCTGCAGGTGGTTTGATGAACCAGTTCTCACGTGTGCATCATTTCAAGTGCTTTTCCTCCACCGAAAGTAGGCAGATCCCGTACTTGAACCCTCAACCATCAGGTCTTATAATTCCTGGAGGTGATGTGGATCCAGTGTGGACCCAAGACCAGGTTCAGTTTAGGTCACGTCCTCAGGTTCAGTCAGACGTGGGACTGATAGTGTCAGTAAACCCAAACGGATCACTGGGGACGTTTCAGGAAGTTTCAGTGTGAATCTGAAAGCCTGAAGTGGAAAATGAGCTGTGTGTGTGTGTGTGTGTGTGTGTGTGTGTGTGTGTTTCAGATCAGTAACTACCAGGGTCCGTCCCGGGTGGTGGTGCAGCTGGTGACGGCGCTGACCCCCCTCCCTCAGCTTCACGCTCACAGTCTGGTGGGAAAACAGTGCGACAAAGGGATCTGCATCGCCGACCTGCAGCCCAAAGACTCCAACATCAGGTGTGCAGGACACACACACACACACACACACACTGCCCCGTAAACCAGTACAACCGCCAGGTAAGAGACTCACAGGTGTGTTTTTTGTTAGTTTTCCGAACCTCGGCATCCTCCACGTGACGAAGAAGAACGTGGCGAAGACTCTGGAGGAGAGGATGATCGAGGCCTACAGGATGGGATACAACTGCGGAGTCTCCATCCACCCCGAGATCGACGCCGTGCAGGGGGAGGTCCGGGTCCCCCGAGACCTCACCGGTCAGTCCTGCTCTGTGTGTGTGTGTGCTGTTTACTGGTATCTTTGTGAGGACATTTCTGTAAAGTGAAGTGTTACGTTGTCAGTTAAGCATTATCGGATCTTATCTGTGTGTCCGTCACCTTACCCGACAAACTGCCGGGTTCTTTACTTTCTGTCTCGTACATTTTCTCATCTTGTATTTGAATGAATTAAAGCCCCTCCCCCTCTCTCTTCCCCCCCCCTCTCCTCAGAGCACCAGCGCAGCGTGATCAGCAGCGTGGCTGCTCTTCAGGCTAAAGAAATGGACCTCAGCGTGGTCCGGCTCATGTTCACGGCGTTCCTCCCCGACAGCGACGGAGGTTTCTCCAGACGACTCGAGCCCGTCGTCTCCGAGCCGATCTACGACAGCAGTGAGTCCGAACACTCGCACAGCCACACCTCCGAACGCTGCGGGCTGCTTCCATTAACCCTGTGTCCGAGAGGACAGTTAGTTTTATGGCTTCACAGCGTTTAGATTCCTTCCTCAGGCTGCCCGCTCATTTACTGATGCAGCTGGTTTATCGGTCCCAGACGTCAATGAACCATGAACCAACGTGAGTTTTATTTTCGGTTTAGCTTCACATTGTGCTCGCCTGCTTTGTCTCCATAAAAGTCATTTTTCCCCACCTGCCCCTGCAGACCACGGGAGGACTGGGGAGCGGACTTGTTTAAAAATGCATAATAATACAAATAAGCCCGTTAATTGGCCCACTGCCCCCACACTCGCACACTGAAGGTGTTTCTGTAGTAATTAATACTCCAGGTGAAGTCTTACCGTCAGCCATCTGGTGAAGACTTGGAGATCGAGTTGTTTGTGACGTTTCGGACATTTTTTCTTTTTATGGATTTAACGCTGATGAAATTTTAGAGAGTGTTTGTGCTTTTTCTCATCTGTCGTTTTTAATTTGTTGAGCAGCTGCTTGTTTTTTTTTTTTCCTCTTTCTTTTCTTTAATTAATCATTCAGAGTGTTAAAAGCTTGATCGCAGGGTGGAGGTTTAAAGACTGTCGGCTCGCAGGTTTTTTTTTAAGCAGCTCAGTTTGGTGTTTCATGGTTGGTTATTGTGACTGTGGTTGTCCACTGTCATGGGTCAGCGCCGGTTACTGAACCGTGACTTTGTTGCACCGACTGCATCTTTAGAACCGGCCACTACTCGTGAATTTCCATCGTCTTGCGATGGAAAAATGAAATTTTTCTGATTCTGAAACAAACTGTTGCCTCAGTTATTGTAGATCTAAATCAGAAATCGTCGTCTAGACAGTATCTGTCCACTGCAGGGCTGTGTATCTCATTCTCTCCTGTACCGAGAAAACCTGTCAGGAGTGGAGATGATGATGATGATGATGATGAATGGGTTTAGGGGATAAAACTCTCTCCACTCAGTGCTTTCTGTGCCTTTAAGCTCGTGTTGTTGAGCTCCGATCGCAGCCTCTGCAGCGTTCGTGTCCCCAGTCGACTCTAGCTGAGGATTATTGTGAAGTCGTGGCAGGCCGCCAGGTTTCATTTCCCTCTTCCTGCTGGGTTCGTTTCTGTACGCTGCAGCTTCCTCTCAGAGAACTAAAACCTGCTCTGAGTTCATCACTTCAGGGGCGTTCTGCACTTTCACTTTAGAGTCAGACTCAAAGCTGGGGGATGTTGTTTTTCGAATCTTGTGTTTTTCCCAGATGAGACATATTTTCTCTGTTCACTTGTCCCCTAGAGGCTGCAGTGTTCATCACAGCCACAACATGCAAGCGTTGGACAGATCCAACACCGGTAGTGCAGATAAACATGGAACGTTTGCCCTGAGGGTGGCGCTACGAAATGTGAAGGGTTAATGATCTGGAGAGCAGGAGGGAGATCTGGACACAGTTGTCGGGATGAACCAAAGTGTTGGGCGGACTGGAGAGACTTTGTTTGTTTTTTTTTTGCTATTTGTCAAATGTTCCAGTTTAAAGGTGACTGCAATGTTTCAGAGTCTCAGTTTGATCGATGTCTGTCAGCACTAGCTTGTACGACTTCTTCTGGTCCTCGAGGAGGTTCCAGGAGTCCTTGAAGAAGTTCCAGGGGTCATTGAGGACACATTTAGTCCAAGCCAAATGAAATGAAATTAGATTGGAGAGAAATTCAGGTTAGATGGTGAGCTCGGCGCACACAGTGTCCAATAGGAAAACGCCTTCTAGCTTCTCACCTCGAGGCGATCCAATCAGATATTTGATCGTGGATCCCTTCAGTTCATCAGGCCATGTTGCACGTTGATTATACGGTCTACCTGAAGTGATTGTTTCTCATTCAGAGGGAGTGGCGTTTGCTGCAAGGAGTCAAGTCAACTTTATTTATACAGCCTCAGGGGGCTTTACAGTCTGCACGACGCACGGCGCTCTGTCCTTAGATAAACATTCGATTCTGATCGTTTGGAGGAAGAAGGTTTTCTCTGGAAACGGCTTCGTTAGATCACAAAACATAAATCTGATGAATGAGCGTCTCTTGCTGCTTCATAGATCTCACGGTCTCCATGTTGCGCCAACATGTAGTCACACTTCAGAGGAGATACTTGATGGCCTCTGCTGGATTTCACTCTGTTGTCGCAGTACACGCCAACAGGCGCTTGCATTTAGCGGCTGGGATTTGAACCCGCAGCCTCTGTGAGTCGGTGCTTTAACTGACCGACCTGCTGTGTTCTCTCTCTCTTCCTCAGAGGCTCCGAACGCCTCCAACCTGAAGATTGTGAGGATGGACCGAACTGCTGGCTGCGTGACCGGAGGAGAGGAGGTCTACCTGCTCTGTGACAAAGTCCAGAAAGGTGAGACAGACTGTATTTTTTAATTTTTTATATATGTATAAAAACACAGAATCAATCCAAGAGCAGACTGTCACTGAAAAATGTGAGCAACTGATGTGACCTTTTGTTTTTAGACAGCGATTACCCGAACATTCAGAACGAGCTACAGGTTTGATTCATCGTGAACCTTTTTCCTCTGAGCCGTTCTTTCTGTTCGAGTTCCTGTGAAGCGAGGACTGGATTTAAAAAGATTTTCAGTTCTTATCATCCGGATGTAAACACTTTCTCTACTTTCACAATGAAGTCAGGAGTGTAGAGAAATGCATATGAAGTACAGGAGTGTTTTATCTCCGCTGATATCGCCACCTGCTGGAAGGTTTGCTAAATCCTCTTCACACACGCTGAAAGGAGCATTGATTCTATCAGTGGTACCGAAGGTTTTGGACTGTTTAACCTTGAAAGCCCAACCGCAGCATAAATAATAAAACAAATGGACTATTTTAACATTTTTAGACATTTTACTAAAACACATTTTGACAGAAACTTTGCAAGGATTTAACACAGTCGGACGGCTTTGAAAGTAGAGAGACGTATTTATGGTTTCAGCTGTTTGCTCTGCTGTGTCGTGCCTTGATTCATTTTACGAGGGTATTCTTTTTGAAAATGACATCACGATCAGAGGAGAGTCTAACCCATCGATACATACATCACCTGTTCACACTTTTCACAGCAGCAGGGTTACCTGCAGTTATCCCCCCGACTCGTTAAGGGACACACCGTCCAGGGGAACTGACTAAATGAAAAGTGACTAAAGACAGTGCAGTTATTCGTACAGATTGCAGATTATGTCGATCAGCAAGATTTACTCGTGTTGGTGTAGCAAAAAGCAGGCGGTGGAGGTGGGTGGGTGGATGCAAACATAGCTAATGTGCTAACAGCAGCAGTCCAGTCTCCAAACATGTAAGTGACCTTTTGTCACTGACTGGTAAAGATAAACATAAAAGACTGAAATGAGTCGCATTGTAGCTCATTTTTAGCATTTGAATCATATTTAATTGTAATAAATGACAGCGGTCTAATTTCCTTGAACTGAAGTTGTTTTTCTGAAGCTTTATTTGAACGCAGTGAAGCTGAACAGTTTTTCCTTGTTGGAGCAGTTTGTTCTCCTGGAGGAAGTCCAGCTTCGGGGAATTCCCCGCCGGTATGTAAATCCCTCAGGCGGAAGAGACCGATCAGGCTGCGAAGGCTGTTTCAGGCCTGTCGGCTGCTTCCTCTTTGTTTTTAGTTGGTTTGTTTTTTTTGGCAGAGGACCAGCAGCCGATCTGGACTCGACTTACTGTAATCCTCCAGTTCAGCTGCTCGCGGAGATTTCCGCTGAGGTCAGACTGGAAAACAAACATTAGTTTCTGCAACAGCGACGGCAGGAGCTCGGCGGTCAGAGAGTCACGGCGCCCTGAAAACAGTCCTAGAGGTGGAGAGAGTGTGCAAGCAGCGACTGGGGTCTGATGTTATATTAAGCAGAATCCTAAATCCTTGCATGGATTCTACATTTTAAGTACTGGACAGAACAGAGACAGCGCTGCGTTCTTTAAAATGGAAAGTTTTTAAAATGTGTTTCCAGATGACATCCAGGTTCGGTTCTACGAAGAAGACGACTCGGGGTTGACCTGGGAGGCTATGGGAGATTTCTCCCCGACAGATGTTCACAGACAGGTCAGTAGTACTGCTACTGTTTATACAGTCACACAAGTAATATTAGTTAGTTACTTTAATCTAATAAAAAGGACTGACAGATGGAGTAGCAGACGAATAGTAGTGTTGGTAAGAATAAGGTGTAATAACAGCGTGAATAGTAGTAAGTCGGAGCTGCAGTAAAGTACTATCACATGTACCTGAAGCAGTAACAGTATTAGTTATGTAGCGTCACTAGTATGAGCAGTGGGATTAAACCTGACCCATAAGTGGGCGTAATATGACTCATAATCACGTTACCCCGGCGATGTGTTCTCTGCCGTCAGTTCGCCATCGTGTTCAAGACTCCGAAGTACCGAGACCAGAACCTGCAGAAGCCGACGTCCGTGTTCGTCCAGCTGAAGAGGAAGTCCGACAACGAGACGAGCGAGCCTAAGCCCTTCACCTACCACCCTCAGATCATAGGTAGGTCAGGTAGCTCCGCCCTCAGATCACAGGTAGCTCCGCCCTCAGATCATAGGTAGGTCAGGTAGCGCCGCCCTCAGATCACAGGTAGCGCCGCCCTCAGATCACAGGTAGCTCCGCCCTCAGATCACAGGTAGCTCCGCCCTCAGATCATAGGTAGGTCAGGTAGCTCCGCCCAACAATCGGCGTGTCTCTGACTCACCTACTCTGAGACTTTTATACCCTGTAGGTCAATAGTGAAAACTACTAATGTTACAGTAGAACATCATTGTCCGCAGGTGAACTGCAGTGACAGCGCAGGTAAACACTGCCCCCTACTGAACCTTCAGCTTTACAACAGCTGAACACACTGTTCTGCTAGCATGATGCTCATACACGTGTGTGTGTGTTTTCAGACAAGGAGGAGGTGCAGAGGAAGAGGCAGAAGACGTTGCCAAACTTTCAGGACTTCAGCGGTCATGGAGGAGGAGGAGGAGGAGGAGGTGGTGGTCTGTACCGAGGAGGAGGAGGAGGTCCTGCTACAGGAGGAGGACCTGGCTCTGCAGGAGGAGGAGGAGGAGGAGGTAAAATCAGCAGGGGTTACCACAAACCTGTAAAAACCTGGAAGGTCATCGACAGTTTGGACATTTCAGAAAAATCCCTCGTTTTGAAGATACTAGTGTCCGTCGGTCGTCGATTATGAGAAGACGGAAAACTTATATATCCTCCGTCTCATAATCATCTTAATAAGCTGCACTTAACTTGACAGTACTCATTATTGCACTATTACTTATATTATTACATTGTATTATTAGACCGTGCATACTTATTAACCTCTAAATCCACTTTTTAATTTATACTTATATCCACTGCGTACGTAATTTATCTGACCTGTATTATATTTTCTGCTCAGTGCTTCTCTTCCTGTGTGCACTGAAGAGTTTCCCCTCGGGGATCAATAAGGTATTTCTGATTCTGATGTTGCGGGTGTGTTTGATTTGCCCTCCAGCTTACTTCCAGGGCTTCACTACCTACAATTATGGAGGAGGAGGCTTCTCCACAGGATACTCAGCTGGTCTGGGAGGAGGAGGCATCAAACACGGTGAGAAATAAACACGACAACGTTCAATTCATTGGATCGGTTTCGACGCCAGCACTGACCTTTTATTAAGTTGATCGTGACACGACGAAGGAGGGCTGTGTGCGAAATCACTTCCTGTTTACTACATAGTGCGCTATATTTACTGTTCACCATTTTTATTTGAGTGAAATCTGTGTATAAATCTATTCACTGCATCACATTTTACAGGTGCAGAAATTACTGTCTGAAATCTCAGTTTAGCGTTCAGCGTCTGTTTATTTAGAGACGTCAGCAAAGTTTTATTCCATATAGTTTGTTTTAATTACATGTTTAACAAAGTTTGACGAAGGTGAGCGTCTCAAAAAAATGTGGACTGACGTTGCATCTCATTAATTAAGACCTTTTCACAACTTTAAAAAAAACACGGCAGTGATATTGTTTATCAGGTCGGTTAAAAAAAAGCAAACTTGTGAGACCAAAATATTTCAGGAAAAACGGATGCTGCGAGGTCGTCAAAGTACGTACGCAGCAGAAAGTGGGACTTTCAGGTCGGCAGTGCCCGAGCAAGGACCCTGGTCAAAATGAAGGACGTTGAAAATGTTGGACTCTCACCCACGTTGTCGAAGATTAAAAGCTCATCACTTAATGTTGTGTTAAAGCCTCCCAGGGCGACGCAGCAGACGACAGCGATCCAGACGATGACTCGGGGTCAGGGGTCGTGCTGAGAGCTTCAGCCCAGCCACGAGGCCTGGAGGTGGGGGAGAGGACGGAGGAGGGAGGGGTCAGTGTGGAGCCAGAACCACACGGAGGTACACACGTACAGCTGCCATCATGTCCACACTGTGTTTATATACACAGAAAATATACTGCTACAGCTGATATTTCCTGAGTTGAGACTTTAATCGAACACAGCAGACGCTCAAAGCTCCGACTAAAACATAAACATCACACAACGGACACATTTTAGTCATTCAGGTTCAGATCTCTCGTTGCTTTCTAGATTCTCCATCCCTTATGTATCTGGACTGTCTGAAAAACTACAAAGGATCTTTAGACGGCACGATGTTCCTGTTTTCTTTAAACCAGGCAGAAACTCGTTCACCCCGAGGACAAGATGCCCACACAGAAACAGAGCAATGTAGTTTATTCAGTTCAGTGCAGCGAGGAAAACTGCAAAGAACGGTACACAGGCGAGACCAAACAGCCACTTCACAAAAGACTTTATCAGCACAGACGACACGCTAACTCGGGATCGCAGAGCGCCGTGCGTTTGCGTCTAAAAGCTACAAACCGCACGTTTGAAGACGGCGAGGTGAAGAGTCTAAGTAGAGAAGAGTTGGTTTGAAAGAGGAGTCAGAGAAGCCATTTTTGTGAAAAAAGAAAACCCCTCTTTGAACAGAAATGGTGGTCTGAGATTCAACCTGCCCAAAGTTTACCACAGTGTGTTAACACCGTGGTCAAGCCGATCACATACTAATCAGGTACTGAACAGTGATGAGGGAGGTGCAGCCAGAAAACAACAGGCCTGATTACTGATTACTGGGCCATCATGGAAACTATTAGGTCAGTTTCAGGTGAAACTAGCTAATCAACAGATACTCAGGTAGACTCCTCCCTGAGGGCGGGGCTTAAGCAACACAGAGTAGCTTAAATGTCTGAGTTCCTGTCCCATTTTTTCACAATTGAGAATGACTTCCGGATGGGAGCCGAAACGTCTCGATTCTGAAAACAGGGTCCAAAAGACCACGACTGAAACCTTTCCTACGATAGATCGCTCCTGGACGAACGAGGGACGACGCCGTCTTGCTTTCTAGATGTTTTTGTGTTGTCAGATTTATATTAAATACTGTTATTTAGGGACGCAATTAAACATTATTTTCACTGTTGATTAATATGCCGATTATCTATTTGACTGCTACCCAGTGACATGAATCATACTGAATAACTGACCTTCATCTTCAAACTGAACGATTCCGAATATACGTTTCTTTGTGTCGTTAAAAGGTCGTAAGCCGTGCTTTATATATTAGCACCACAGACGTAAAGAAGCTGCTAACGGCGTGAAGTGCAGCTTTAAAAAAAATAAATAAATAAATAAATGTTCATAGAAGAGACTCGCAGTTGGGGCGCCCCATCGCCGAGGCAGAGGCCTCGCCGCAGCAGCCCGGGTTTCATTTCCTGTCTCTCTTCAGCTGTTCCTGTCAAATAAAAAAAGGCAAAAAGTACTGACATCTAACTTTAAACGAGATGTTAAAATGATGTTTTGTGTGTGTGTGTGTGATGCAGATGAGCGGTTGGTTATCAGCAGACAGCTGGAGGCGCTCTTTCAGTACTCAGTTACAGGAGATTCAGCGTACCTGCTGGCTCTACAGCGCCCCCTGATCGACGCACAGGACGAGGACGGAGACACGTCAGTGAACGCACATTTTAAAAGCTTTAATGAGCCTCAGGAGTTTTAAAGTTTGTTATTCTTGTCTTTGTGTGGTCTGCTAGCTTCTGTAAGGATTTTATATATCTTAGACTGAAGTTTCAAATGTGTGAAATGAGCCTTTCCTTTATTTCTCTCCTCTCAGCGGGCTCCATCTGGCGGTTCTCCACAGCCAGCAGGAGGCGCTGAAGAGTCTGACTCAGGTTGCCTCTGCTCTGCCTGGACAGGAAGTGCTCAACACGAGGAACCACCTGTACCAGGTACTGAACTTCTTCGTGTCTTCGTGGCGTCTTCGTGTCCTTGTTTTTGGCTGATTTTAGAAGGAAACTCAAGTCTCTTAGCAGCAGCGACGCGTCCCACTTAAAGAGCCAGGGAAAAAGAAAAAGCGTTCCACGTGTTTTTCTCGTTAACTGGTAAAGGGGCGAGGAAGAAGAAGATGTTTCCTACTTAGAGGACAAGGAAATGACCTTGTCAGGGGTCAAAGAAGTGGAGCTTAGCTCACGTCGATCATGTTATTTTGCTCGGACCAGTCGGCAGCGAATGACGCACCTGTCCCGTCGACCTCGTTTTCAGTCGACACAGAAACTTTGGTAGAAAACCGACGCCTCGCGTTCACGAAGGAGGCGAAGCATTAGGGGAGGAAGCGAGGAAGCAGCCATTTAGGGAACAAGGAACAAAGTCGACGGTTGTTTGCAGTAAAAAGTCCGTAACCTCTTCCTCCACGTATCCCAGACTCCTTTGCACCTGGCTGTGATCACCCAGCAGAGGGAGGCGGTGGAAGCGCTGCTGTTGGCCGGCGCCGACCCAACTCTGACAGATCGTCACGGCAACACGGTGCTCCACCTGGCGGCCCAGCTGGAAGGAGGCGGGATGGTCCAGTTTCTACTACAGCACAGAGAGCTGAGAGCGCTGCTGTACCACGCCAACACAGCAGGTACACACACACACACACAGCAGGTACACACACACACACACACACACACACCAGGTACACACACACACACACACACACACACACACACAGCAGGTACACACACACACACACACAGCAGGTACACACACACACACACACAGCAGGTACACACACACACACACACACAGCAGGTACACACACACACAACACACACACACAGCAGGTACACACACACACACACAGCAGGTACACACACACACACACAGCAGGTACACACACACACACACAGCAGGTACACACACACACACAGCAACACAGCAGGTGCACACACAGCAGGTACACACTAACACACACACACACAGCAGGTATACACACACATTTAACGTGTTTGACAATCCTGTCCGTCTGTTTCCATGGTTACAGGTCTGTGTGCGATCCACCTGGCGGTTCTGGCCAATCAGCTGTCTTCTCTCAGGGAGCTGCTGGAGGGCGGGGCTAACGTGGAGGCTCAGGAGCGCAGCTGTGGACGGACCGCCCTTCACCTCGCCACCGAGGCTGACAACGTGTCGCTGGCCGGCTGCCTGCTGCTGGAGGTACACACCTGACTGGTGCACTGGGTACCTGTGACCAATCAGAGCAGAGAGTGGATACCTTAGCTTTACTGGTTATAACGGTCAGGCTCAGGCTGTACCCAGTAACATCTAATAGTGCGATGTTTTCTGTCGTCAGGGAAACGCCAACGTGGACTGCTGCACCTTCAACGGCTCCACCCCCCTCCACATCGCTGCAGGGCGGGGCTCCATCAAGCTAACAGCTCTCCTGATGGCTGCAGGTAGGAAACACCTGCACTGCTGTAAGGAGGACGCCTCGCAGGAAAGGAACACTTCAACATTTTCTGAAATCCTCTTCGAGTCAGGACGTGGTTAGCCTAGCTTAGCATAAAGACTGGAAGCAGGGGGAAACAGCTAGCCTGGCTCTGCCCAAAGATCACAAATACACGCATCTCTGACACAACAATCCCAACTCAAGGTCCACTTACTATCTTGACATGACTCCACCTGCTGATGAAGACAGTGTGATACAGTTAAAAGGTCTGGAAAAAGATAGTAAGTGGACCTTCAGTTGGGATTGTTGTGTCAGAGATGCGTGTTAATCTGTGAGCTTTACAGGTGTATTTGTAATCTTTGGACAGACCCAGGCTAGCTGTTTCCCCCTGCTTCCAGTCTTTATGCTAAGCTAGGCTAACCACGTCCTGACTTCAGATCCTCAAAAACGTTAAACTATTCCTTTAATTGCACTGATCCAAATCAATTCTGTCCAAACGGGAATCACCATGCGTTAATAATGATGATAATATACCGATAACACAATAAAAAATGTTCAGCTGTTTCCACGACAGCAGAAACATTAAAGATGTAACATTGGAGTTTTTAATCATGTGATTTTATAGCGCCATGATGCGTGTCAACACGCGCCTTACTGTGCGTTTTCAGGCGCGGACCCTCATAAGGAGAACTTCGAGCCGCTGTTCTTCAAGGAGGAGGAGTGCTGTGATGAAGAGAGGGAGGATGAGGATGAAGATGAAGGCTACATCCCAGGAACCACTCCGCTCAACATGGCCGCCACCACTCAGGTACACCGGCTTCCTTCAGCAGCTCAAGACTCAAGAGACACTTACTGATTAAAAATGAAGCTGCACTCCTGGTTCTTTAGAGGCAGGAAACGCATGCTGTCCGTAACTTTCAAAATAAGAGCCTCTGAAAATCTTTGCTGACCTCCAGCGGTTTAACTTCTCACCCTGCTGCGGTGATGTAGAAGTGTACCGGTACACTGTGACATCACTCTTTGAGTAATATAACCATTTTCCTCAGCACTTCCCGGCCACTAGGGGGCAGCAACTCAGCATGGCTCTGCTTTATTTACACCACCACTGAACTGAAAACATGCAGTGTTTACATGATGGTGTTTGCAGGTGTTGGAGCTTCTGAACGGTAAACAGTACGAACCAACATCTCCACCGAGAGCTTTCATCCCTCCTCAAGGTGAGACTAATCTGATATCGCTCACTGACACACTGAAGTACAGCTGTGACCTCTGACCTCTGCCTGTAAAATATCAGACTTTACGAATAATTCGGTTTGAGGTCTGGTTCCTTCACATCAGCAGCTTAATGTGAATTCATCTTTTAGTTATCGTCAGTTAGTCGAATGTTTCCGTCCCCACTGAAGCCAGAAGGAAGCACGAGTTATTAAAACTGAACCCAGATCAGGTTCGTTGTTACTGAACACAGACGTCACAAAGTGCTTCGCGATATAAAAGTAATAAATAAACCTTTTGAATTAGATTAAATTTAAATCTGAAACCTGCAGAAAAGCCTGGACTGTATATAAATATATGTTACTGTCTGTGTGTGTGTGTGTGTGTGCGTGTGCGTAGGCGACCTGGCGAGCCTGGACACGGAGGTGAAGCAGGAAGTGTGTCGCGCTCTGGAGAGTGAAGGATGCTGGGAGAATCTGGCTCACAGTCTGGGTCTCGGGATCCTCAAAGTGGCCTTCAGACTGAGCCCCTCCCCCGCCAAAACACTGCTGGACAGCTACGAGGTCACACACACACACACACACTCAGCTCTGCCGTGACCTCTGACCCCTAACTTACGGAGCTGACTCATCTGGTTTCTGTCCTGCAGGTTTCAGGCGGGACAGTCCGGGATCTGTTGGCTGGTCTGAGGTCAGTGGGAGAGTGCAGAGCGCTGAGCGTCCTGGAGGAGGCGCTGCGTCACCTCGACGACATGGACGCGCAGACGACCAACGAGACGCGCGGTGAGCAGACGGACGCGGCGATCCCAGTCGGGGGTCACGTGACCGTTTATCCCTTTTTGTCCCGTTGGTTAAACGGCGTCACCGTGACGACCGGTCACTCAGCTGCGGTTTCTCTCTGCAGGCGAGTCTCCGTGCGCTCAGGTTCAGGATCTGAAGGCGGACGTTCGGATCGACAGCGGGGTGTGCGACAGCGGGGTGGAGCTCTCCACGGCGTAGCGATCTCATTGGTCCGTCTCCAGCTGGTTTCCGTCAGAACAACAGAAACAACACTCCTCCTCTTCACAAAACATTTTAAGCTGTTTTTAATAAAAAATGTGTCGAACTGTTTTTATTTTCTTTTAAGAGACAGAAAATAATGTTTGTGTGTAAACGTCGCAGCAGTTCGGCTGATCTGAACTCCCAAAAAGATCGATTTGAAAAGGAAAAATAAAAGATTTGGTTTGACGTTCTCCGGCCCACACTACGCTCCAGCAGCTCAGCCAGACTAATCGAATAATTCCCCCCCGTCGCTTGTTCTGCTGGCTTTCAGGACGTCCAGCAGCCGCCTGGTGTCCGCAGGAGGACAGGTGCTACTAATACGCGTCTCAATACGACGCGTCCGTGTGTCGTATTGAGACGGACTTCATCTGAAACTGTCCCGTAAGTGTTTTTAAAAATCTGTTCAGTGTGTTTTTAATTTTTATTATTATTATTATAAAGGGCCATTTGTTTTCTGTCCGTCTCACCACTGAAAACCTTTTTAAAAAATAAATAAATTAAAAAAAACTTTTATAAAACTTGAACAGCAAAAGTGAACTTCATGAACTTGTTTTTAAAAAAAAAAAAACGTATCAAAAAGAGACATATGGCCACAGTGCAAGGCATTGTGGGAAAGGAAGTCCAGAGCTGTGAGGAGTTGTTGTTTTTTCTCCGTATGAAACCAAAGCTTCTCTGATATTTATGTCTTTGCTCTGCACTGTACAGTTCAACACGAGCTTTTCATTGGTTGTATTGTTATTTTTTAAATAAAGTTGGTTTTTATATATATATATGTGTGTATATATATATACACTTGTAAAGTGTGTTGTTTATGTTCCGCTGTAATTTATTGTTTTATAACTAATTAAATTACTTCAATAGTATAATTACTTAAATCAGTCAATCATTAATCAAAAGGCGACCCGAAGATTTAAAACTACGCATCTTCTGGTTCCTTTCTCGGCCCTGAGTTTTGCCTCTCAGGCTACGTATACTGCATAAACCCTGAGAGTCAGCCTGCAGGCGGGAGGCTGAAAAGGAGCTGCACCTCCTCCGCAGGCTTCTCACTGAACAATTCATCAACGCTCAACTCAACATTTCTCCTAAAAGGAGAAATCCTCCTCCTCACGGCCGCCACAAACAGCAGCAGCAAAGGCTCGGTGTAGTTTTACGGCAGGTTTGTTGACGCAGTCTGATGATGTCACTTCTTTTTCTCTGCTGTAAAACGTGTTGACGGGCAGTTTGAGGCGCTCACCTCCCGCTCTCCTCCTGGTCTCCTCCTGGTCTCCTGCTCTACCTCCTGCTCTCCTCCTGGTCTCCTCCTGGTCTCCCCCCTGGTCTCCCTACTGCTCTCCCCCCTGGTCTCCTCCTGGTCTCCTCCCTGGTCTCCCTCCTGGTCTCCTCCCTGGTCTCCTGCTCTACCTCCTGCCCTCCTCCTGGTCTCCTCCTGGTCTCCCCTTGTCTCCCTCCTGCCCTCCTCCTGTTCTCCTCCTGGTCTCCCCCCTGGTCTCCCTCCTGCCCTCCTCCTGGTCTCCTCCCTGGTCACGTCCTGGTCTCCTCCTGCTCTCCTCCTGGTCTCCCCCCTTGTCTCCCTCCTTGTCTCCCCTGCTCTCCTCCTGGTCTCCTCCTGGTCTCCCTCCTTGTCTCCCCTGGTCTCCCCCCTGCTCTCCTCCTGGTCTCCCTCCTTGTCTCCCCCCTGGTCTCCTCCCTGGTCTCCCTCCTGGTCTCCTCCCTGGTCACCTCCTGGTCTCCTCCTCCTGGTCTCCCCTTGTCTCCCCGCCTCCTCCTGGTCTCCCCTGGTCTCCTCCTGGTCTCCCTCCTGGTCTCCTCCTGCCGTCAGGAGGACAGCTGATCTGCCTCGTCCAGAGGAGGAGGAGGAGAAACAAAAGCACAGACGAGTATTTATAATGTCCGGGTCATTTCAAACACATTCACGCCTTTGTCTCGTTCAGCGCTGTAGTCAACATTTTCCAGGTTTTCCAGGTTTTCCAGGAACCTGGCTGCCTCAGAAGGTGGAGGCGGCAGCTTGATTTAGAAACTCGTATCCTTCCACTTCTTTCACTTCATTTCCATCAAAATCAACAAAGACCCGCTTCCTCCTCCCGCCACATGTATCCCACGGCTTCAGTTCCTTTGCAGATTAAGATTTTTACACACAAAACATACGAGGAGTTCATAAAATCTGATGTTTTGACGGTCGAAGTCATTTTTCCTGTAAAAACACTTCCTGTATCACCAAATTCACCCAGAACGTGCACACACATCGAGTTAGGAAACTGACCTCGCGCTCTGCGGAAGTCTGGCGGTGAAAGCTCCTCCTCCACCTGTTCGGCGCTGCACCGAAGGCTCCACCTGTCGCGTTAGACAGCAGGTGAGTCACAGCCGGACCAATCAGAACCGGCCGGGCTCAAAACGTCACGTCTGAACCAGGAAATAAAGATGAAAACACTTGAGTGCTGCAGCCGGATCAAACACAGACAGGAAATCCTGTAGTTGTTACTTCACTAAAAGCGTTCACCAGCTGCAGTTACGGATTTCACAGACAAAACGTTTATTACAACTTTTTAAATATGAGGCATTGTTGCAGATTAAAAGACCCTCACAGGTGTTTTCAGGTATGTCGCTCAGGTCATCATGTACTTACAGGAAGGACAAAGTGGTCTTCAGAGCTGCTGAAGTCCTTGCGTGTACAGAAGATTTAATAAATCTTCATCTTCCGGGACCTCGAAGGCTTTAACTCTCTGAAAGCAGCCATTTTGCATCGTGAGAACTTTTACTTTAAAAAGGTACATTTTGCAGGTAATTCTTAAGAAGCGAAGGATCCGAGCGCTTCCTCCACATCTGGAAGCATCTGGTGACGCTTCTTCTGATCTACTGCCGCTTCGTAAAAGTTCCTCAAACGTCCGGCCGAGCTCCCATCTTTGTTTTGCAGTAAACAGTAAACTGAATCGGCACATAGTGAAACTTCAGCTGCAGCTCCGATGCAAATACTAAAAGACAAGAAAATAAAAACAGCGCGACAAGAAAACTTGCAATTTGTTCAACTTTATTGAGAAACAAAAAACATCACAGAGCTATTAGTTGATCAATCAGCCATTGAGAGCTTCGAGTTTCATCTTCAGTGCAAAAAGAGAACAGTGTTGAGGATGATGGATGAACTAACGGCTCTCTCGTCTAAAAACAAAACCTCGGTAACAAAAAAACAACAACAGAATAAAACCAAAAAAGCTGTCGTTTCTTTTTCTTTTTTTTTTTTTAAAAAGTGGACAAATCTCAGCAGCACGTGAACCAATCACTGACATGCATTAAATTATCTTATTGATATTCTTATTTATTGTAACAGTTCTCTTCAGTCCACTCTGGTTTGTGGTTTAGTTTCGCAGTTGGCACATTCACAGCTCAGAGTCCGCAGCCCTTCTTCGCTCGGTTTATTTCTTTTTTTAGGAAGCAGAGAAAAAGGGCAAATCAAGGATTTAAAAGCATTTAAAGTCGAGGAAGGGACAAAAGAAACGTGAACAAATTGCTGTTATTGGCCGCTGAGGGGGCGTGGCCTCATGAGAAAAACAGTTTGTTCCAGCAGTGAGAAGGGGGTCACATGGCGTATTTCTGAGTCCAGTCCTGAGCTGTCTTGTTGTACCTGCAGACAGAAACACACAGGTGAGTCAGCATCTATCAGCTGGTCACCAGAGTGCAGGGACGATGCCATGCACACGCACACACACACACACACACACACACACACACAGTCTCACAGTTGACTTTGTGAAACAGCAGCTGACAAAACCAAGGACGTGCTTGTTCTGGAGCTTTCGAGCAGATTACTCTTTTTTGGGGGGGTCAACATGGACGAAGAAGTCCTGAGAATCACATCGACAGTAAGTGGACCTTGAGTGGAGGCCGTTACGTCAGATATAGTCTTCAGAACGACCACGCCCCTTTTGGGTGAAAACAAGCGCTGGAAAAGTGCCAGCGCCTCCAGAAAAAACTAGCGGCGCTTTCTTTCCCCCCCAAAGAGCAAAGGACGGTGACAGAGGAGCTCCGTGGCTTCAGGCCGTCCACAGAGAGCATGAAAATGGTAAGGTGTGCGGCCCGGCCAGTCGATACCCGTCCGTCTGTGGCCAACGCTTCATCACAGGTGAGGTAATGATGTCACTGAGTAAATGGCAGGCGTGCCGATGGCGCCTGTAGGTCGAAGCGAATCAGAAAAGAGTCTCGGCGATGGTGTGACTGAAGTTTTTACTGTGAAAAAACACGGCCCTACCATAAAACACACGCTTTTAGAACGGAGTTTGGTTCAACAGTCTGCAACACGCAGCGGGGGCAGGGTAACCGCCGTCTTCCGTCCGCCAACTCGCCATAAAAAGCAGTAGTTTCATCCCATTTTCTCCCCCGAGCGACTCATCCCCGCCGCCGCTAACCCGCTTCATCCCGACCCGACGTCGTCGTCTTCACGCCTCTCAGCCGAGTCACGGCAAGAACTCGACTAATCTGACACAGTGGCCGTCTTAAGAGACGAGAAGAGCCGACCGATGCCACTTCGCGCTGCAGATCTGTGACATCCCGTCGGCCCCAGGAGACTCTTCCTGCCGGACTCCAGTTATGTGGACTTATTTTGGAGACAAGAACCCAGACAGGAAGTGACACACTGCCTGAGAGGTTTACACTTAACTCACAAAAATATCTATTTACCTTTACATGCAGGTAAGAAAGAGTCGACATTAAAACAGCAGTTCTCTCGAATGAGGCAGAAACTGTCGATTTAAAAAAACAAAACTGTTTTCATGTTTTAGCTCATTCCCGCTCAACATTTTCTTACTCGTCCATCAGTCTTTATACCCATCTCCCCTCCACGCCAGACATTTGCTAACTAAGTTAGAGTTGAAGAGTTGAAGTGTAACATTAAACACACTGAACTCTCTCCGTCTCGGTCGGGAGGAAAGTAAAAGCATTTCTAGCTTTTATTCAAAGTGCTAAAACATGAAAGCCCAACAGTCCCGGACACAGCAGCTCAGACTGTCTTTATGTTTGGAGCCATGCTCTGCATCGACGTGCTTCAAGTCCAGCAACACTTTCCTGACACAAGCTTTCAGAAACGGCGAGAACAGACTGGGCTCTTACCCTCACAGCATGGCGTACTTCTCTGTCCACTCCCTGGCTAGTCTGTTATACCTGAGACCAACCAGCAGGACACTCGGGTCAAAAACCTCCTCAGCACAGATTCTACTCGGGTTGACATGCGCAGCTTTCCGTTTTAGGATAAACTCAAAGCTTGTGGTCCCGGCTGCGACCTGAACTCCGGCCTCCAGAGAAACGCTCTAAAAACACACTAAATATCTGATCCGCTCATCTGGTTTCCAGTGAATTCAGAGAGTCCTGGAGCCGGTCAGAGCTGTCGACGCCTCGTTAAAGTCAACATGCAGCCCGGCTCCCATCTGCTTAATGAAGACAAGGAGGGCGATGAAGGTTTTCCTGTTCATTTCAAACATCTATCTATCTATCTATCTATCTATCTATCTTCTTTGTGCTGTTGGTTGGTGCTTGAGGAGGTGAACAGGCAGAACTGCCTCAACACTTCTCCCTCTCTGTAACTTCAAACTATTGTCAATAAAGTTTTCTTTGAGCCTGGACCGTGTTTGCGGTGGACTCGGTTTGTTCCCGTTATTTTGTAACAAGCCACCGACCCTGTACAGTCAGTAAAAAGGTTCAAAACCACCAACCAACCAGCAGGTGAAAGTTTGTTCTTACTGATGTAACTCTGCCTCTAATTCCCAGATTTCATTCGGTTTGTTTTCATTTGAAGATCAACAGAAGTTGCGGGCGGCGCCTCGGGCCCCTGTGGAGGTTTCGCAGACGTGGACTCACCTAACGGGGTCTGTTTTGTAGATGCGGGCGATCTCTGGCACTAGCGGGTCGTCGGGGTTCGGGTCACATAACAGAGAACAAATGGACAAAAGGACTGCGGAGAGGAAACAGGAGTTACAGCGGAAAACACGTCCATCAAATTATATAGAAAGAAAAAATGGTTCATGTTCAACAGTCACTTTTATTTTGGACTATTAGCTAAACGTGTCTGGATACTACCGGCTGGCCGCCTCCGATCGGATCATTCCAACAATGAAACCATCTGGTGGCTATAATCTGACATTATTAATATGTCTACAGCAACCCAAAGCTTTAAATATCGTCGTGAATCCCGAGAGGACGTTAACATTAAACTGCACTTTTTGTATTCGACAGAAAAGTTGGCCCAATCGGCCATCTTTGGCTTTTGCTTCCTCCACTTAGGTTTGTTTTGCAAAGCCTAAACGGTGATTATGAATCTTAACGATTAAAGTTAAATTCAGAAAGCCGTTCACATCTTACCTTTAGAGATAGTTAATGCTGGAGACCACTGTGACCTCAATATATCCAAGCAGATGCTGCCGTTACTGTTAATATTTGGGTGATAAATTCTTGTTGTGAAGGCGACCTGATGGACGAAGGAAACGGGACAAACACTGAATCATCTGCACAGATCAGAACAGCCTCCAGGACACAACACAGTGTTTCTTCAAGCTCAAACTTTAACAAAAACGGGTTCAGAAATTCTACTTTCCAACGGCAGAGCTGCATGTGACAACATTTTGCTTTACTTTCCCAAAAAAACGTTGCCACAGTTTGCATTTTTTCCACAGCGAAGCACATTAAACTACGTTGCAACTGATGCTGCTCACAAGACAAAATGACGTCTAGCTTGCTTTCACTCACATTTTAAAGATAATTTAAAATCCTCCTTTTCTGTTGTTCCGGCTCTTCGTTTAAGCTACACGATGCTTACGCTCAAACCCGACTCACATTTTTAAAACTAACATTAAAGAAATGTAAATAAATACAAACACAGAGGAAATCTTTATAGGCAACAGACTGTGTGTGAGTGTGTGTGTGGGGGGCTGCTCACTGACCTTGGGTGGTTTGAAGGGATAATCTGTGGGGAAATGAATGGTCAGGAAGAATACTCCGCCCTGATAGGGACTGTCCGGCTGCAGCAGGAAACACAGGAGAACACGGGTTACACATTCATACACTCACACACACCATGCCTCCTAACAATAGCTCACGTTTTACTGCCATGACCGTTTCTGAAAAGAGCTACGAAGAGGAGTCGCGCGGCGCGGCTGGTGGAGGTGGCTGCCGGAGCAAGAAGCTCCGATCAGCATCTTTGAACTCGTCCTGCTTCTGTCGTTCACAGCAGTCAGACGAAGCGCTTTGCGGCTAAAAAATAAATAAAATCTGTGGTCCCAGAGCAGCAGTCAGGGGCACACCGAGTTACCACGCGTTGCCGAACTACAGCCTCGGTTGGGGGAAAGTTGTCTCTGGCTAGAGGACGAAGAAGAGGACGGCGTCCCCGGAGGCTAACGCCATAGCTACTGAGGCCGAAGTCGTCGACCTCCGCTTGAAGATGTGGAAAACCGTAAACAGGCGCGATAATCGCAGACGTCCAGAAGGTAAAGAAAGCGTACGTTTGCTTTGTTGCACCCTGCAGTGCTGCAGAGCGAGGCTTCGGACAGACACGCTGTATACATCCGGAAGGAGCGGGGCCACGACACGGACGGGAATAACATTAACCTTATAACTGCCGTACATATTTCTTTCAGTTAATATGTTCTATAATTTCCACACATATTATTTCTGTCGTTTTAACATGTTTTTGTTACGTTTGTTTAAATTCATTCATGCACACTGAGTGCTTATGTTAAGTAGGAACATAAGTACATATGCGTTACACACGGACATTTTTGAAAGGTGCAACAGGTGAGAAGTTAATATCTCTGCATGTGGATTTAAAGTTGTAAAGATGTTATTCAGTTTTGTATTTTGATCGGGGCATTTCATTCCCTCTTGGTTATAAGCAGCCAGCGAGGTATGTGAAGCATGTTTGTGTTTTTTGCAATATATGTGAATGTGTTTATGTTTTACATCGTCATGCCGTAGTTTGACGGTGGATTTCATTGACGGTGAACGTGATAGCGGAGAAAAGAATGAGAAAGGCGATAAATCCATCAGTATCCAGAACCATGGCGTCGTTTATCTCCCGGAGGGAGCGATAAACTCGATCACCTTCGATAACCGGGACAGAGTGAATCACTCGGAGAGGGGGCGCCGGCTGATGTGCACGCGGTCACTTTCTTCTCCCCCCACCGAACTTTAAACCGGTCAAGCTGACGCTTCCCTCCTCATGAGTCTGAACGTATTTGGGAGGTGGCTTCTCGTCATTTTAGGATGTAAATCTAATAATGTGCTCTTCCACCCGGTCCGTTAATGGTCTTGGGCGTTAACGTGTTAATGGGAGACATTATTTCACAAGTTGCTGCATAGAGGACGTGAGACATCTTTTCTCCTGATCTAAAAGTTGCAAGTCATAAAACAAGAAAAGACAACAACCGATACTTACAGGCCCCATAATAGTCGCTTGCCAATGAAACACTGGAGGGAAAACAGGGGGAAAAAGTCGGTTAATAAAAAGCGTATTTACTGCGTGTCGCGTCTGTTTTTATGTGTGAGAAAAGCAAAGAATCTCCTTACTGTCTTCGCCGACAGGCCCGGCGGAGCACTGAGCCGGGGGGTCTCGGGACAGATCGGTGAGCTCCTGGACACCCAGAGAGGAAAGACAAGAGCAAAGCAAAGAAAAGGAGACATAAAAGAAAGAGACGCTGCGATTAGGATCCCCTGCGTCACACAGTCACAGTTTCTCAAGCCGAGGTTCATTAACTTTTTTTTTTTACGTTTTTAAATTAAAAATCACAAAATAAAGAAGCTTTTAGGAACAATCAGACTGAAGGTCTCTTTTCACTCGGTGCTGTCGGTTTTGCTCCAACCAATCAGCAGCGACGGGTGTATCCGTCCCGTGCCACTGAACATATCTGACGCGAACCAACCAAATCACTTATATATTTGTGCCCGCTTCGTCCGCCGCTGTTTGGTATTTTGCATGTTGTTTCCTGTTTGAAAACAGCAGCAGCCAGGTGTCGACGCGGCCGCTGATCTGATCTGATCAACGTGTTGGTTACCAGTTCGTCCTGCCGTCAGCTGACAGTGGAGATCAGACCTGTGAACAAATGACCACTCCTGAAAGCGTACCTTAAAATAATCTTTAATTTTCCAGTGAAGACGCATGTTCAGGGGGGGCTCCGTTACGAGACTAACCACAACTATTGGGTTAATCAATCAATAATCAACGGACTCTAATATATTAAGGGCTTTTAAAGAGTTTTGTGCATGGATTATTAAAAAGGGGCTTGAAGAACTGACCGAATAGCATTGAAGCCAAGTCTGAATTTTTATCTGAAGGTAAGAATCTTACAGGACGACTTTCATGTGTTTTTTTTTACCCTTAAAACCCGTGAAAATACATAACATTATGGTCCATTAGTTAATCTCTTAAAATCCCATTAAATCATTATTAATCGGTTAATTAGAACCCGCAGCAAACACATCTGTCGACACACCGAGACCGACGCTTTATTGTCTAACAGCAAACCTCATCACGTCGACCACAAACTCCCACAGATCTACAGGTATTTCCAAATCTACGAGTCTCAAAACGTTCCAGAGAGATATCTGCACAAAACCCAAGCAGGCGCACGTGCGAGACGCGACTTCATGCGTCGGAAAGAAAACGTTCCTTCTTTCCTCTGTCGGAAAAAACGAAACCCGTCGGCGAGACCGAAGGCGAAGCAACGGCCGCCATCTGCTTCTGAACGTACCGACTCCACGTCTCCCGCTAACACGCAGAACGAAACTTTATTTCTTTTGTTAAGAACGACGAAAAGCAACGTCGCAGTTCGAGCTCGCAAACTCCGCTGCTGACCAGACGTGGAAAACAAAACACAAACAAGTGGACAGCTTTAAGACTCGCTGTGCGTCGTTTCTGTGCGAAATATACACGTTTTTTTTAAACTCGCTGTGCGTTTGCCTTTCAGCCATATCACGTTTTTGTTCCCGGCTCCGAAACGGAGCTCGACACGAATCTCACTGTAACAAATCACAAACGACCTTTATGAATTTAACGTCAAACAGATGGCAGCCAATTCATTTCATTCTCGGGCTGAAAAGAAATCTAATAAATCAGTTGAAAACAATCATTTTGATAACTGTTATTTATGAAGTCAACGCGTCGAGCTGGTTACAGCCCGTCGACGTCAGGGTCGGCTTCAGAATCGCTTTAAGATGAAAAGTTTGGGGGTTTTTTTGACTGTGGAGCACTGTCGTTCGGCAGGAGAGAGATTTAACAGCAGTTTAGCTTTTGAATTCACGCTAAGAATCACACATCTACCATCGTAAAAACCAGCGGTTGGTCTGCTTTGCTTTCGGCCTGAACAGGTTGGACGTGAAAGCGTCTTTACGACCTACAAGTTTCCCTGCAGCACGTTACAGTGGAGGCGGCCGCCTCGCCACGGGGGAGGAGATACTATTACGTTTTTATGTCATAGTTATGTTCATTTAAGCTCATTAAGCTTCTGGGAAAATGAGCAGAGCACAGCAAAGGCCAGGTATTTAATGAGCGAGGTGACTGAACCGGCATCTACATTGATCACGCGGCGAGCCGCATCAGGATCGGTCCGATTCAGCGCAGCGTGACGGACTGATCGCAGCGATTAATCAGAGCGGCTCGTCGCAACGCGAGCAACAAAGAAAACCTCCACAAACCAACTTCCTGGAAGAAACTCTGGACTAAATGCTCACGCAGGTGAAAACTTTGTATAATCCTGGAGCGTCCCACGTGTACTCGTCGTACTCGTGATCGTGGCCGCGAGCAGGACAGGAACGTCACAGTAAATCTGATGTGAACGCAGTTTCCTGGTGCGACCGAACACGTGAAAGCTAGGGAGGAGGGCGAGACGAAGACGACGCTGCTGTCCTGACCACAGGTCCGCTGCCGTGAGCCGACGGTAGCGTCAGGTCAGCCAATGAGACGTCCGAATGAGCGCGAGAAGGTTTTGCAGAAGCGGTCTATGTGAGCGAAATCTAAGGAAATCTCCAGGACTTGAAATCTGCTGAAACCACCATCAGAGAGGTTTTTTTTACTGTTGTTAAAAGGCTTCCACCTTCTCTGTCCTCTGTGTGAGTGTGACGAAGTCTTAATGCAACCCGTCAGAGGTTGAAAATAGCCAACCCGCTAACTGCGGCAGTTAACGTCGTCAGGTTACTGGCTAAACTTGGCAGCAGCTGAATCAAATTCAGCTCGAGCCACATCAACACTTATTTCCACATGATCTTGTTTACTTCTAGAAAAACAGGTTTTACCCGCAGCAGCCATTTTGTCCTGCGACTCCAAACGTTTACTTCAAACCCTGAAAGGCAACTACTTGACTTTGATTCTTTCGGCAAAGACTCAGCGCGTCGCAAATCTGGTTGCAGGCGAGCGGGGGAGGTTCGCTCGTTCAGAGGACGGACGCGTCTGTGATAAGATATCCTGGAGCCGCAACAATCGGTCGATTGATCAACCGGTTCAGTCACTTTCCCCCCCCAAGCAGAAATCGTTCTACATCTCAGTAAACCGGACCTCTCTGGGTTCTGGGCCGTTGGTCGGACAGAACGAGACATCTGAAGTCGTCGCTCTGGACGTTTTACAGACCGAATGATTAATTGGAAAAAAACAAACAAAAACAAAACAGTTCCATCACTACAGAGAGCGACATTAAGTTTGAAGGCCACAGCGTAGCCTGAAACAACAGCCGCCGCTCGGACATGAAGCCCGACCCCTCATGTGAATGCAGCATTAAAAACAAACTGAGACACACGGGCCATTATTGATGTGTAAGCAGCAGGCCTATTTTTACTGTGAGAGTCGTGCGGACAGAAGAGTCGGGAGGCCAGATCAGGATATAACAGCGGAGGGTGGGGGGGGGGGACGACACACACACACACACACACACACACACGGCTGCTTGTAGGACGAGGGCTTGTATTTCCAGCCTGCAGGTCTCCCCGAAGCCAAGCTGGCCGTGTGTTTTGGTATGTGACATACAGGCTCGGCGCACACAGCTCATCTTTCAGGTTTGACCGAGTTTGGGAGGCGAGAAGACGGCCAGGAATTCAGACAGCGACTGTGACAGAAGCAGCTGGGAGAGCGGACGCTGCCCTGGTTTTCAGAGTGCACGGACTGCTGCTAACGTGTCTTATATATGTTTCTTGGCTTTTCACTTCATTCGCCAAAAAAAAAATAAAATAAATGAAGTTGCGTTCCATCAAATACGTCCCCCTGAAAATCCTCAGATCCACTGGTTCCTCTTCGACTGTACAGCAGAGCTTCGTGCTCCTGTTCTGGGAGCAGAGGACATGTCGTGCCCCCCCCACACACAACTTCAATTTTAGCAATCATTACAAACACTGGGGAAAGTAAAAAGTCCTGGTTAAGTATTATGAAGTATTTCATTAAAAACATCAAGAACGACACGAGTTTCTGTTGTGCAAATTCATAAAAAGTTGGTTAAATTGTCAGTTTGTAGACATTAAAACCATCCGGCCACACAGAAAGTGACCCACAGTAAATAAGCTTCGGATTATGTTTTGTCTAAATGTGTCTGAATACGTTTCGCCGGACTAGTTCTTGATCATCTTCGCGTGCTTGCTTGTTCATTGTTCCCACACGAATCAGATGAAGTGAACTTCAGCTGGTGTACAGTAAACTTCCCCACACACACACACACACACACACACACACACACACACAGAAGGTCAAAACAAACCTGTCTGACCTTCCTGTTCACACCTGGACCACTTCAACCCCGCCACGCGTTTCGATTTGTGTGTTTAACTGCTTGAATTCATGCGTTAAATTATTTTAAAAATACTCAGTACGCTTCGGTCAGGCCGGGTACGACGCCACGAAACTTTTGTCCGCAGCACTGAGTATTAAAATGTTTATATTTTTATTTCTATTAGAGGCATCTCGTGACACACCGAAACACGAGTACAGCATCAGTCTCGAGAGGGCTGCGACTACTATTTCCAATATTTTATTTTTCAGTTTATAAAACAATTGATTCATACGTCAAAATGCCAATAACAGTTTTCCAGAGTCCGAGGTGACGTCTTCAAAATGTCTCGCTTTGTCCGACCGACAGTCCAAAAGCCCAAACAGCAAAATCCTCACATTTCAGCAGCTGGAACAAGTTAATGTTTGGCATTTTTTCTTGAAAAACTTACTTAAAAACAGTTTGGCGATTGATTAAAACCGACTTGTCGTTTCAGCTTTGTTATATTTTCTTGTCACTGGTTTTGCTTGATGACAAACTGCCACCTATCCGTGTCAGTTAATAATAATAATAATAATAATAATAATAATGATGATGATAATGATGATGATGATAACCTGTCAGTCACCAGAGGCTGGCACCCAGTCCTTGGGTTAGTCTTGTCTATTCTTAGATCAGATTCTGCCAGATATAAAAACATCTTTTGGGAGTTTAAGCCTCTAATTTTAAGAGATGTGCGAGGACAACTTCAGATAAAAACTTCGCTCAATACTTTTTATAATGAACACTTCCTGAGGTTTTCACATTTGCAATGTAGCTGTCTAACAGCATTGTTGTGACACCGGTCCCCAATTCACGTGTCACTGAGACCAGTTCACAATAAATAAATAAAAACACATTTTGTATTAAATCATGGCAAATTAAAAGTGTGTCTCCGCTGGAAACTTCAGGGTGAAAACACCTGAAAGTGAAAGCTGACGGTGGACAAAACAAAACGCCTGCGTCAGTAAAATAAAAGTAGGTCATTTTAATGTGCACAAGTGGAAATAAACTACACAACATTTCATTTTTCGGGCCTTTCTGAGTCTGAAGCTAAAGCTAACGGCAGGTCAGTTAACTGAACCATTGTTTTATGTAAAAGCCTCGCATCGGGGGAAGGGGGGGGGTGTTTCTGTCAAATACCTTCCTCAAGTACAGCTGATTCATGTAAACACAACACTCACAAAATAACTTCACATTTCACCTTCAGAGCTGACGTCGCGAAACAGAAACCAGAGCGATAATTTAGCGGTTTGTGTCAAATGTGTTGTGCCGGTCCAGTGTGGAGAGCGAGCTAACGCTGCTAGCTAACAAGCTAAAAAAAAAAAAAAAGGCACACAAACGTCCGTTGAAACATTCACACGTCACGGCTTTGGTTATAATTAAAATGAGGTAAAAGAAAAGGTAGTTCGTTACCTTGGAAATTCGTTTTAAAGCCATTGTGTCTGCGTGAAGGAACCGGCTGTCGAGGAGGAGGAGGTGGAGGAGGTGGAGGAGGAGGGCAGGCCAGCTAGGTGACGCTAACTAACTAGCATCTAGGACTTCGCTAGCTTTTGTGGCTGGCTTGAGGGCGCTAACTAGCTAGCTGTGCTGCGCAAACGCCGGTTAAACTTCTAACTAACTGTTTCCTTAAATCTTTGTCTTTTTCCACCGTCTGCAGCTCAGTCTGGAGACTGTCTCCCCAGCACGTCAGCCCTGACTTCAGGCCGACACTCAAATAACGAACCGGAGCGACCGAGGCAGCTCAAAATGTCTTCCGTTTCACCGTCAGAGGACCGGGGGCAGGAGGTCTCACTCCGACTCTGTTTCCAGTCACCGCAACACGCCACCCAACAACATGGTGGCAGGAACGGCCTCTTAAAGGGACAGTTCACCCCCGAAATCCTCCTCTCACCTGTAGCGCTGCTTAACCACCTGGATAGTTCTGGTGCGAGCTGCAGAGTTTTGGAGATATCGGCCGTAGAGATGTCTGCATTTTTTAATATAATGGGACTATATATATATATATATATATATATATATATATATATATATATATATCAATAAGTTCAATATCAATAGGTTCAATAAGCTACACTTAACTCGACAGTACTTGCACCACTACTTATTACTTATATTACTACATTGTATTATTATACTGTATTATCATCTTCAACCGGTAAACCCACTTGGTACTTCATTTATTTTCTGACCTGTTTTTATAGTTTTTATAGTGCATCATATTGTTTGCTGGTACTTTCTCCTGTGTGCGCTGACGTAAAGGCGAGCTGCTGTAACAAAGAGTTTCCCTTCGGGGATCAATAAAGTATTTCTGATTCTGATTCTGATATATATATGTACTCGTGGTGCTCAAAGCGCCAAAAAAACTACATTTTTAAAACATCAACAGCAAAATCTTTTTCCAGAAATCAGGACCCGGTTACTCAAGATAATCCACAACAAGGTCTCTCTGTATTCTATAATATTTTTGTGTAAAATAACAACTTTATCTAACAATAATCTTGATTTGATGCAAAAATTACAACCTTACATTTGTAATATTACCATTTTACTTTATTCTTATTCTTATATTTTGACTTTATTCTCAAAATCCCTGATTTCACGAGAAAAAAAGCCACAATATTCTGAGAATAAAGTCATGATATTACAGGAAGTTTGTTTTCAGAGTAAACCGGTGAGGTTTGTCGAAAGGGAAAACAACAGTCCCAAAACAAGGCGAAGAAGAAGAGCGAGCACCTGATTGGACAGCCTCTGACCAATGGCCTGAGGATAAAAAGTTTCTGCAGGCAGCCAATCAGATCGAAACACCAAGTAGCGGTCACGGACGTTAGCTAGCTGCTACGTCACTGCCAAACGATAGCGGTAAGCATTGATCTGTGAGAGCTGATATCAGTAAAATTGATAATGTTAATGCACATTTTCATGGAGGTTATAAACATTAGCTTAAAAAAATACAGTTAGCATTTTAGCTTCGAAATTAGCACGGGTGAACTGGCGTTTGTAAAGAGGAAGCCACTGTTCGCTAAACTAGCTTAAAAAAAAAAAACATTAGCTTATTATTAGCAAAATGCTAACATACAAGCTATGTTCGGCGGTGGAAAGTAACTATATACATTTACTCAAGTACACATTTGAGGAACTTGTACTTTACAAAAGCTTCTCTATTTCCCGCTACTTTATACTTCTAACGTTGCATTTCAGAGGGAAATATTGTCCTTTTTACTCCACTGCATTTATTTGATCATTTTAGTTACTTTGCTTGTTCAGATTAATAATACAAAATATAACCAACAAATAAATTATTATGTAAGATAAAACTTGATTTTTCGGCGGGGGGAAATCAATCACGAGCTACCCAGCTGTATATAAAGTCATTAAAATGAGCTCCAGCAGCTGTAACTATCATCCAGTAATATATATATATATATATATATATATATATATATATATATATATATATATATATATTATTCTGAAATGGGCCATTTTGCATAATGAGTGCTTAAAATATGTTTTGATGCCAACCTTTCTGTACTTTTACTTCAGTAAAACATTAGTGTCAACAGGTAAAGCTCTGAGTCCGATGCTAACAGACTGAGGCAGTCCTGTAAGGGGTCACAGCTGAAAGTATTAGTTGATTGATTGTTTGATAATCGAATAATCGTTAAGTTTTTGGGGGGTTTTTTTCAAGCAAAAGAGGACAAAGGTTTTTAGACTGAATATCTTCAAATTTGACCTTTTTGTATTATTGAGCTGATAAATGAATTCATGACATGAAATAATAATTAAATAAATCCAAAAATATCAGAGACTTCAGAATCAGAAATCCTTTATTGATCCCCGAAGGGAAACTCTTTGTTCCAGCAGCTCGCCTTTACGTCAGTGCACACAGGAGGAAGTACTAGCAAACAATATGATACACTATAAAACTATAAAACAGTAAAATTATGTAAGTAAATGAAGTACCAAGTGGGTTTACCGGTTGATGATGAAAGTACAGTATAAAATACAATGTAATAAAATAAGTAATAGTAATAAGCAGAGGTGCGTGTACTGTCGAGAGTAATAGAGGTATATAATATCAATATCAAGAAATAGGAAAAACTAAATATTGATCAGCAGTATTAACACAGAATATTGCACAGTTATTCAAGTGTTGCAGAGATGTTAATGATCAGTGTCCAGTTTAGTGACTTCGGGTCAGACAGACTGACACTTAGAGGGAGGAGTTAAAGAGTCTGATGGCCGCAGGCAGGAATGACTTCCTGTGGCGCTCTGTGGTGCATTGTGGGGGGATGAGTCTTCCGCTGAAGGCGCTCCTTTTGTTTGACCAGCGCGTCATGGAGCGAGTGGGAGACGCCGTCCGAGATGGCGTGTAGTTTGGCCTTGCGGGCTCATGACCTCCAGTATTTCTAAAATCTGCGTCTCTGTTTGACTTGTGTACCTTTACTGCACTGCGAGGACCTTTTTTTTGTAGTTTTCCTCCGGTACGTTTTCAAGTTGGTTTAATGTTTTGACGTCTTTGTCTTTTTTAAAAAGTGATCGTTTCCTTTCTAAGAGCCGATCTGTTTTTAAGGTAAGTCACTGAACTCGGCTGGCAGAATATCTTTGATTAAAACAAAAAACCCCGACAGGAACAGGACCGCTAAAGCAGTCCACGATCCAGCTCTCGAAACTCAACCGTGTTGTTATTCCGTTTCTTCTGCTCGCCACACGTACATCCACTAAAGCAGATTTACATTTAAAGGTGTGTGTTCTTTTATTAAACGCTATGTTAGTGACGTGATGTGGTTTACTGCATGTGCTGAAATCACTTGGCAACAACAGTTCGTCTTCAGATATCTGATCAAGCCATTTATGAACCGAACCTCCAGCCGTCATCAGTAAATCACAGTAAACGGAGTATCTTTGAGCTTTGGACGTTTGAAGACGGCACCCTGGACTGTGAGAACGGACGTTTTACAGACTAAATAATTATTATTTAGTTATAAATCTCCTGCAGAGGCGGTGCTGACGATATGCCCGATCACCTGCTGCTGCAACAGTTCCCCCCCAGTTTGAGATCAATAAAGCCCGTCCGTCCGTCCGTCCGTCCGTGTTGTGGATGAAGCCGGTCAGTGTGTAACGTGCCGTTTCCTCCACCGGGTGTCGCTCTTCACCTTCGCTGGGAAATCCACTTTCCTGTTTTCACCAACTTCAGGTAGAAATGTGAAACCTCTCAGTTTCCGTCTGAATGAAACGACCACGTTTGCTCTCGTAACGAGGTCGTATCTTTTTGTGTTTTTGTTTTCAGTAGTTTTTGTTTTCAGTAGTTTTACGCGTCCCGATGAGCTGTGAGAGCGGAACAAAAGAAGCGCGTCGAATCGGCGGGAAGCTGCCGCCCGCGGCGTCCTACGTTTGACTTTTATTACATTTTTACACACGTAATTTAACTTTCACTTCCTCAGCGCTCGCAGATATCTCGGCCTGGCGATCGTTAATAAACGTACGTTTCAGACAGCGCTCCTGTTGTGTGACCGCCGTGCGACGCTCGGGATTGTTTTCAGGTCCAAACGTTTCACAGCGTTGGAATAGTTGAGTGTTTTGAATGTATTAAAACCGAACCGTGTTCGTAACTAGTCGGAGAACATTTTGGGACTTTTAAAATAAATAAAAAAATAAAACCCCAAAAACCTGCAGCCAAAATCTTTAAATATCAGTCGAGGAACATTTTGGGACGACGCACATCTGTTTAAAAACCAGCAGAAGGAATTTTACACATTCGGAGAGTTTGGCCTCCGAGACATTTCTTTCATCATGAATGTGACATCACTGTTTATTCAGTTATAAAGAGTCCGAGCCGTGTGTGTGTGTGTGTGTAGTAGAGTGTGTACTCTGTGTGTGTGTGTGTGTGTGTGTAGTAGAGTGTGTGTGTGTGTAGTAGAGTGTGTGTAGTAGTGTGTGTGTGTGTAGTAGTCTGTGTGTGTGTGTGTGTGTGTGTGTGTAGTAGTAGTCTGTGTGTGTGTGTGTGTGTGTGTGTGTGTGTGTGTGTGTGTGTGTCTGTAGTCTGTGTGTGTGTGTGTGTGTGTGTGTAGTACTCTGTGTGTAGTGTGTGTGTGTGTGTGTAGTAGTGTGTGTGTGTAGTCTGTGTGTAGTGTGTGTGTGTGTGTGAGTGTGTGTGTGTGTGTAGTACTCTGTGTGTAGTAGTGTGTGTGTGTGTGTGTGTGTGTAGTACTCTGTGTGTAGTGTGTGTGTGTGTGTAGTGTGTAGTAGTGTGTGTGTGTGTGTAGTACTCTGTGTGTAGTAGTGTGTGTGTGTGTGTGTGTGTGTAGTACTCTGTGTGTAGTAGTGTGTGTGTGTGTGTGTAGTGTGTGTGTGTGTGTGTGTGTGTGTGTGTGTGTGTGTAGTACCTGTGTGTGTGTGTGTGTGTGTGTGTGTGTGTGTGTGTGTAGTGTGTGTGTGTGTGTGTGTGTGTGTGTGTGTGTGTGTAGTACTCTGTGTAGTGTGTGTGTGTGTGTGTGTGTGTGTGTGTGTGTGTGTGTGTGTGTGTGTGTGTAGTGTGTGTGTGTGTGTGTGTGTGTGTGTGTAGTAGTGTGTGTGTGTGTGTAGTACTCTGTGTGTAGTAGTGTGTGTGTGTGTGTGTGTGTGTGTGTGTGGAAGCTGTCGTTTCTCCCTCCATTAAAGAGTCTTTAGTCGTTTTCAGTCTTTTCACCTTCGTGATGATTTTATTTTCGAGCTCTGAAGTGTCAGCGTGTGACGTTCAGGAGCAGCTGTCGGCAGAAATATAACATAAAGTGTGTTTTCATCAGCGTTTCATCGCCTGAAAATAATAATCTACCTGAGAATCAGCCCTTTATACCTACAGAGGGAGCGGGTCCCCTTCCACGGAGGCCGCCATGTTGCTCCGCCACGTTTCTACGGTAGCCCAGAACGGACAAACCAGACGCCGGCTCTAGAGAGGCCCGTTCACGAGTTCCTCCTCCACGCCGGCCCTTTAACTGCAGAGAACATTTAGTTCGAGTGAAGAAGAGGGAGCGGCTCATCTCGCTAATTTAAACTAACAAAAACTTTATTTATAGAGCACGAAGTACAAAGTTTGTTTAAATAAAAGCGAACAAACCAAAATGTTTCTCAGATGTTTTACAGGACGAACGTCAGATTTACCGTAATTTATTTTCCTTCTTAAACCAGGAAACAAATAAATAAATAAATCAGCCTTTGGAGGATTCGGCTGTTTCTGTTTGCGTCACGGGTCCAAACTGCGATTCGTTCAGGAAACCGGGTCGTTTGGCGTCGGCGCTGAAGTTCATTACTGTCAAAATGCTCTGCACTCAAGGTCCACTTACTACAATTCATTCTGTCATCGCTGAGTTCCCCCCCCCCAAAAAAAAAAATCTTGAAATAATGACGCGAGCTTTTTCCCCAACACGAATTCGTGACAAAGTAATCTGGTCCACTTTTCTTCTCCCGAGCTTTCAACCACATTTCATGGTCTTCTTCAGCGGACAGGTGGCTGCGCAGCCGGCGTCTCAGCTGCAGGATGGTCCGTGGTGTCGGATGTGAACGGGTCACGGGAGATTTTTAATCGACTAGATTTTAAAAAATGCACGGCGTCGCCACGGCGACGCACATCAGTCGATCGACAGGAAACTCTCTCGATCATCGATCAATAGCTTCGGTCGTTTGTCAGAAATGGTGAAAACGTGCCGAGCGTTCGCTGGTCATCGCAGTACGTTTGAGTTTTGGACGTTTGGGCGGACAAAGCGAGACGTCTCGCTGTTTTTTTTTCGACCAAACTAATCTATCAGTTAAAAAAACCAATCGGCAGATTCATTGATAATGAAAACAAATCATTAGCTGCACTTTAGTAATCACATCGATGTATCCATTTAACGAGCCGGACGCGGACGCTGCCCTCGCTCTGCTGTTGTTTTACTCGTGTGTTTCTGTGTCTTTTATTCTGTGTTTGGAGAATTTATTCTGCCTCGAATCTTAAAGTGTGGACGTTTTGAAAACATCATCAGAATCAGATCAGAAAGACTTTATTGATCCCCGAAGGGAAACGCTTTGTTACAGCAGCTCGCCTTCACGTCAGCGCACACAGGAGGAAGCAAACAATATAATACAATAATAATACAGTGTAATAATATAAGTAATAAGCAGAGGTGCGTGTGCTGTCGAGTTAAGTGCAGCTTATTGAGATTATTAAGATATCGCACAGCAGTAATGGAGGTAAATAATATCAATATCCATAAATAGGAAAAACTAAATATTGATCAGGAGTATTAACACAGAATATTGCTCAGTTATTCAAGTACTGCAGAGATGTTAATGATCAGTGTCCAGTTTAGTGACTTCGGGTCAGACAGACTGACACTTAGAGGGAGGAGTTAAAGAGTCTGATGACTTCCTGTGGCGCTCTGTGGTGCATTGTGGGGGGATGAGTCTTCCGCTGAAGGCGCTCCTTTGCTTGACCGGCGCGTCATGGAGCGGGTGGGAGACGCCGTCCGAGATGGAGAAACGTCGACTCCGGTGGGACATCATCAACATCTCGTTTGGCTTTCTGTCTCTGTTTTTTTTTTATTATTTGTGTTTTTACTGATGAATTTTCCTTCAGCTTAAATAAAAATATGTATTTATAATATATATATATATATATATATATATATATATATATATATTTATTTTCCCCAATTTGTGTTATATAGTATAGTATTATCATCATCTGCATCTGTGAGGTTGCACAGATCTAAAACAGCAGCGTGCATCCGGTCTGCAGTACCCGGCTCCGTCCACTGGGGGGCGCCCTGCGCCCGCAGACCGAGCTCTGCTGCTGCTGTTCAGACTGATTTATTTCCAGCAGCAGTGTCACAGAACAAAGTGCCATCTGTGTTTCACACACACGACAGATTCTCCTGTTCGTTACCACAGAAGAAGAATTAATAAAGCCATTAAGTCAAAGTAGAAAACGTTTTAAAAAAAAAAAGAAGCAGGTAAATCTAAATTAAGGACCCTGCAGTCTGGTCCTTCAGGTGTCTCACAGAGCCGACGCATCACTACTGTGTATTTACAGTATTTATTGGTGTGTGTGTGTGTGTGTGTGTGTGTGTGTGTGTGTGATGCATAAACGAATCCTGCTCATTTTAAACCAAAATTGTTCTTTTAACAGCCAGCCTGGCAGCGGGTCTTAGACTGGGGGTCCTGGGTTCCAGGACGGCTTGAAGACGCTTGAAGCGTACCTGAAGGGGGTTCTGGGGTTCCAGGAGTACTTGAGGCAGTTCCACGGGTTCTTGGGAGGAGGTCCTAGGTGGGTTTTTGTTTTATTCAAGGAGTTCCCGGGGATCCGAAGGCGGTTCATCGAGCTCTCGGAAGCATATTTCGGGTTCCACGAGCTTTAGAGGAAGTTCCAGGAGCTGTGCGGTGTCCTGAAGGAGGGTCCAGGTTTTGTTTTAAAAGGGTTCCATCTTAAATCTTGAGGAGATTTATTTTTAAGGGGCCTAATGGGATCTATAAGAGGGTCCCAGAGGAGGTTCAAGGAGCTCTCTGAGGCATGTGGGTCCTTGAGTGGGTTCAGTGGGACTTCCAGGGGGTTCTGATGTTCCACATTAGGTCAGTATAGGTTCCGGGGTTTTGGGGGGGACCCAGGACATCTAATGGAGGTTCTGGCAATTCGAAGGGGGGCCAGGGGATCTAGAAGTGGTTCAGGGAGCCCTGAGGCTTACCTCAGGGTTCTTTAGTGGGTTTCAAGGGCTTTTAAGGAAGTTCCTGGAGATTCCAGATTCTTCAGGGAGGTTTCGGGTAATTCTTAAGGTGCTCCAGGGGATCCAGAGCAGGTTTCGGGGGTTCGGAGAGGGATCCAGGGGATCCAGAGCAGGTGTCGGGGGTTCGGAGAGGGTTCCAGGGGATCCAGAGCAGGTGTCGGGGGTTCGGAGAGGGTTCCAGGGGATCCAGAGCAGGTGTCGGGGGTTCGGAGAGGGATCCAGGGGATCCAGAGCAGGTGTCGGGGGTTCGGAGAGGGATCCAGGGGATCCAGAAGACGTGGAAAAACACAAGGAAGGAGCATCAGCACAATAAAATAAAAATAAAATAAAATGAATTGATTGTGAAAAGGAAATCGATACATCTCACGCGCGTTTAAAATAACTTCACAGCACGCGCTGCTGTGCTGTGAAAATGTGATAAAAATGATTTTATAATATGACATTTTTTCCTCTTCAGTCTTGTTTGTTAGATTTATTTGTTACAACAACAACAACAACAACAACAATAATAATAATAATGATGATGATGATGATGAAATGTATTTATTAGAAGTGTTATTAATTAAGGCTTATTATTACAATAATGGGAATGATAAAATAATCATAATAATAAATTATTACGAGACGGACCGATGAGCCCTTTGCCGTCTGGTTTCTAATCCGGACCCTCTTCATCTTCATCCTCCTCTTCGCCAACATGTTTGCGGCGTCTCATTGACTTTTTCTCTCCGCGCGCAGAAGTATTTTTCCAGGCTTTCCAGACGCGCGCGCCTCCCCGGAGGGAGGCAGCGGGCTAAAGGAGGATAAATATTTAATCAGCGCTGCTCTGGAGTTTCTGCTTAATTAGAGGAATTCTGCTCCTGCCACGAAAACGAACAAAAATGACTGCTGGAGATGTCAAACCCCCCAAACCCCCCCCCAAAAAAAACACACACACCGAGAGTGCTGATCAGAGACAGACAAGATTATTAATATTATTATTATTGGTGTAGTTGTGGATCGATGCTGCGGGCCGCCCTGTTTCAATTCTGAAATTAAAGACATATTTAATAGCAGTGTGTGAAATAAAACACTTGCACTAAAACGCAGCTTATTAGCGGCTCTCCCTCCTGGTGTGTGTGTGTGTGTGTGTGTGTGTGTGTGTGTGTGTGTGTGTGTGTGTGAGCGCCATATGTCCGTGCGTAAAAAAAAAAAAGCGCAAATTGGTGCCAAATTTGCGCGCCTCCCGTGTCAATCAGCCTGAACGCGGGATGACAGAGGAGATTATTCCACATGAAACCAGTTAATCCCCCGAAATCTGAGGAAGTCTGCGAGGTTGGAGGAAGTGAATACAGATTTCTGTTACTGATGAGGTTCAGTATTACGGTCTCGTATCCGCTGAAGGAGCGGAAACGCGCGCGGAAGGTCTGGATGAAACGGAGATGCCGCTGCGGCCTGTCAAGCCTCCGCAACTCCCCCACACATCAGCTGAACACAAGTGGCAGAAGCTGCCCATGTGGTGACACTTGTTTGAGGGGATGTTTTGGTGCTGAAGCGCTTTCTGACCCCCGCATCAACAGATTTATTCCCCACGTGCTGCGGGTTAAAAGGATATCGGACAGGTGATGGTTCACGTGTCAGTCTGTTTTATTAACGTGTTTTTTTGTTTTTGTTTTAAAAGCTGAACTCTCTGCTCTGTTGTTTTTAAATCTTTTAAATTGGAGTTTAAAACGTCACTTTTTGCAGCGCGCGCGGCCCAACACGCGGAAACCCTTATTTGGAGTGCCTTTTGGAAAAAAAAAAAAACAATGACGCAACGCGCGACTTCGACCAATGGGACGCCAGAGGTGCGACCAGTATTCAAATGAGCTGCCCTTTTTTGGTCGTGGCCCCGCCCCCTCTTGGTCCACGCCGGTCCCCCGGGAGCTCCAGAGCCCCGGACCCCGGGAGAAGGAGCTCTCCGCCGGGACAGTGGAGCCATAAAGAGCCGGGGAGGGAGGGGGATGAGATTTCTCGCTGCCCAATCCCCCTGTTCCCCCGGGAGCAGCAGCCTTCCACGGTCCGTCCCTCCCTCTTGTTTGCTAATCATTTCATTTTACTCCTTTTTGAAGCGGTGGCTTGTTTTTTTATCCCACTTTTCATTTTTCCACAATCCGCGGCTGCTCGCCTCCCTCTGATCCCCGGCTCTCCGCGCTGCGTTCTCCCGGCGTCAGGCTCTCCGGATCCTGGCTGATTCTCCTCCGCCTCTCTCTCTCTCCCTCCCGGCTCCTCGGAGATGCTCTCCCCGCTCTCCGCTCCTCTCTCCGCCCTCTTTTAACTTCACAGAGACGCCGGTTTAAAGCCCAGGCAGCTGCGAGCCGGGGCTGGGATCTAAAACAACCCCGGAGAAACCCAGAGGGATCCGGGGCTCTTCTCTGGATCAGGACCCAGTACTTTGGGGAAGCTCGCTCGTGTGTCCCTCCTCCCCTCCTTCCTCCTCATCGCTCCTCTTTTCTCCACCTTAATCCAGGTGGTCCTTTTGGCTTTTTTGAGTGGCTGGTACAGGGAGGATTATTCTTCTTCTTCTTTCTTGTTTCTGGTGAAGACAAAGCTCCCAGAAGGACACTTTGATGTTCTCCATCCAGGACAGCCTCCCCCGGGGGGCCCTGACCATGAAGGAGGAGCCGCTCCCCACCGGCATGACCCCGGTCCGCTCCTGGATGCAGGGCGCAGGGATTTTGGACGCCAACACAGCGGCCCAGAGGTAAAAAATATCACCAAAACCATGCAAGTTTTCATCTCTGCCAGTCTGCCGATTAATGCCCCAGTTAGAAAACTCCAGCGTGAAGGTGAAAGTCCTGTTCACGTCCTCCAGGACCCGTTTTTGAAAAGTGCCATGCAGTCTGCAGGGCACCGGACGAGAAAACGGCAAGTACGCGGCGAAGTTCAGGCGACTTGCGCGCCTGCAGAAAGAGTTAAAGTCACAGCTGCAAAAATAAGAAAATCAAACTAAACCGAGAGGACGAGCAGTGAAAGCGCCGCGTTCCCCCCTTTTTTTTTTTTTTTTTACCTGGAAGAGGATAAAATAACTAAAAAAAACCCCCACACAGAATCAGAAAACCAAAAATGCCAAAAGCACCAGCTGGACGTGTTGGGATGCGTGCGGCGCCCGGTTTACTCTTTAAAATTGATGTAAAATTGACCGAGTTACTTGTATGATTCAGAGAAAGTCTAATTTATTTGGAGAAAAAACAAAATCCCAGGAAGAATAGCCGCATGAAATCATGTCAGTGTTTTTTTATTTAGCCTCAGTAATTCGAAGCAGCGGGGTTACTGGTTTCAGCGCTGAGCGGTAGCCTCTCCACGCCGCCTCCCTGAGTCTCTGCGGCGGATTCAGGTTCACCGACTGCCCGGTGCGAGCCGAGACAGACGCCGAACCGTTTCCCACCTCCACGTGTCTTTCAACAAACAAATCTCATTTTGAAGTAATGCTCACATCTCCCACGCAGCCGCTCTGATCATTAATTTCAACAAATCTGACGTGCGGGTTTGGTGCTGCACGAACGAGCCGCGCGCAAAGAGGCTGCGGGAGGAGCGCGGAGCTGCACCCGCCGCACGCGCCTGTTCTCTGGGCTTCGCTGAGAACATTTAAAGCTTATTTGGAAGATAATTATAAAAATTAGTACATGACAATTTTAATTAAAAATCACACAGCGATTTTTTTTTTTCTCCCATCCACAAACGCCTCCGCTTACAAATCCCGAGTTCGGTGCGTCGAGTCTCCAAAACGCGGATTTAAGCGATATTTTATTTATGAAGCAGCTCTGGGAGGAAATAAAGTTTAGCTGGTCACAGGTTAAATTAAAGGGTTCTGCAGCTTTTCACGTGCAGGATGAAATAAGTGAGCTCCGTGACGCAAACACGCGCAGTTTCTCTTATTAAGTGAAAATTAATAGATTTCAGCGTTTGTTACATTTTTAAAGCTTTTTAAAGCCTCACAGAGCTCAAGCTAATCTGCGGGCCCATTACCAAAAAAAAAACAAAATAAAACAAACAAACCCACAGGCAGTAGCCTCGTTTTAACAGGCAAATTAATTCACTTTAAATTCAAATATTCTCTCCGTCTTTGCCTCGAAACTCCCGAGTTTTTCCCGGTGAAATGTGACAAATACAGAGACTTTGAAAGTGCCCCTGTCGGGAGGCGCAGGTGAGATTTGGCCGCTTTACTGAAATAAATCAGTGCAGGATTTAAATCAAACCCTCCTTCTTCCCCCAGACTTTAATTCAGTTCCCCGCGACTTCTGGGGATTTTAAAAGATCTCCAGCTTCCTGCAGGAACTCACTGCAGATTTCTGCAAAATTAATCTCCTATTAAAAAAAAAAATCTGCAATCGATCCGCACCTTTTTTTTATTTATTTATTAATTTATTTATTTTTAAAACAAAGCGTCGTTTCGTTTAATGCACAAACCGGTCCAGCCTCTTTATTAAAAACCCGTTTCAAACACCTGTTTCACATCAGAACCAACGCGCTGCTCTGCTTCACCTGCAGCTGAATGCACCCAACTTTATTGTCCCAAATGTGTTCACACACACACACACACACACACACACACACACACACCGCAGACCAAACATCAGAGCTGTCAGAAAAACATTTCCAACTGAACAGTTATTTATTATTATTATTAACAATTATTATTTTCTCGATTTAACTGATTATAAAGGTCATCAAATAGTACAAAATGTCCCTCACAGCTTCCCGTAGTCCAAGTTGTTCCAAGTTCAAAGATGCTCAGTTAACTTTCACAGAAGACTAAAGAAAAGCTGCTAATTTATATTTGAGACTTTTTTTGCTTAAAAAACCACTTAAGCGATTAATCGGTCATCTAAAGAGTTGGCGGTTAATTTTCTGCCGGTCAGCCGATCGATTAATCGACCGGCCCGTTCAGGATCTGAGTTCAGGTGGATCCAGCAACAGCGCGAGGCACCGCTGAGCGACTGAAGTGCAGGATCAGAAGCAGACGTTGCACTTTAACACTCATGTGCCGTCCATTAAACAGAGAGGGGAAGTTTTATTTTAATCACAAACCGGTCTGTAGGACGAGCAAACACGACGGCTGTGGCGACGCTAAAAGGTTCGGTTTAGCGGTCAGGCGGGCGACCAGATCGACGCAGGTGATCCAGACCGATGGGGAAACTAGCAGAAACAGAAACACGCAGACCAGACGTGAATGTAGAAAAGAAACGCGTTTGCTGGAGGCTGAATTTAATGTAAATGTACCAAACTTCCCCAAAAAGACAGGATTTCATATCGAACGTGTCAGAGCAGCGTCTCGGCTGTACGTCGGCGAACGCCTCACTGCAGGACGCGGTCCCTCCTCCGTACGAGGCTCAGCTGCCCTCAAATGAAGTGTGGGTGTTTAAATAAGAGACGGCGAGGCGTTCGAGTAGATCTGTTGAGTGCGCAGAGACGATGAGATGATTTCAGGCGGTTCGTCTTCCGTGTCTTTCGTCCGCTGCTGTCGTCGGTTTGATCTGCTGGAGGAAAGAAGCTGCAGATTTGTGGTGTTTTTGTGTTTTTAAAAGCTTCCTTCTGAGGAAGCGGAGAGAAAGAGATAAATAAGGAAACTCTCAGGTTACCGTTGTGCTCTCTGCTGGGAGTCACAGGACGATTGTCTGTTTTTGAATCACGCGTGTCAAATCCCAAATCAAATATCACAAATTTGCCTCAGAGGGCGTTCCAGCGTCTATCCCTCCATGTAGATCCAGACAAACTCCAGAAAACAAACCTTTAATGGAGGAAAAAGGCAGAAACGCACAGTAGGTATCGGAAATACAGTCTGACTAGCTGTGGAATTACAATAAAAAGCAGCAACAGGACAATATTAGCTGATTAAAGTACGTTATTGTGTAAATATTTAGTGTAATAAGCACAAGAACCAACCATTTGTTTGACAGAGTGTGTGTGTGTGTGTGTGTGGATCTAATCCAGGCTCAGGCTGCGTTCACAAACCAACAGTTTGATTCCACATTTTATTTGTTTTATTCTGAGAATCTATGAAAAATAGTCCAACAGGCTTAAAAGCTTCGTGGCTGCAGCTGTCGGATAATCTGCAGTCTGGTTATTGATTAGTGATCGTTACCTGATCGGGCTGAATGAGACTTCCCCTCTCCAGTTACCGATCTCCCTTTTTTACATTTTCAATTCATACTGATCTGCATTACCCTCTTCTTCTACGCCTCAGTGGCAGCAGGTACACGGAGTAAACGCTGCAAAAAGAAAATAGATAAAATACAAATAAAGAAGAGACACAAAGGGAACTAATCCCACAGGAAGTTCTGAGCCGTGAATCAAATCTGAACAGCCGCGTTGTCGATTTTCATCTTCAAACCACCTTTTAATCTATCGCAGATCCTTTACCTGATCAATCTGGAGCTTTAGCTGTTTTCCAGTGTGTTAAAATAATTCCCGATGCTCTAATAAATAATAAGTGAATAATCCTGCAGCGTTTGGCATTCAAACACTTCCCTAATAAACTAAATGAATCAGGAGACGAAGGAAACGCAGAACCAAAGGACTCCCAAAACCTGGACCCGGAGTGGCCCGACTAATGTTCGTTTCTACATACAACGCAACGATAGATTGTGATAATATCTGTGTAATATTTCACACACTACTTACAGCATATTCACTTTCTGCTCATCACACACGAAAACAAGTTCAAATCAGTCCGAACTGTGAATTTGACATCTTGAATTGAAAATCAGCAACTTCACCTTTTTACAGTGAAAGCTTGTCATTAATGATTTCACGTGAAAAGACGAAGAAACAAGGCGCAAAACAAATGAAACTAATAATCCAAACATGGGGGGGAAAAAATGTAAAAAGAAGTCGTGCATTTTGGTCCATGAATATGATGTAACAGTTATATTATAACAGTGAGATGCAACCAGAGGCTAAATTCAATGTTAATGTTGCAAAATCCCCAAAATGCCTGTAAATTTCAGAGCCGGTGTGACGATGCTTCAGTGTTCAGCGTCTCCAAGCTGAACTTAAACATCTCATCCGAAGCTTGGAGAGTGAAACGAGCATCAGGAATCGGTGACTTTGACCCTGAACAGATGGAAATGATTTGACTTTGATGATTCGGGTATTTAACGGGGAGGAAGTGAAGCTTTATTTACCTTTTTTTTTTAAATGTATTTATTTAAGGGCAGATAAGAGGTATTAAATAAGTCTGACCTGTGCCTGTGCTGTGGATTATTTATCCGCAGACGCATGATTACCTGGCTGTTGTGCTTTGAGCTGGGAGTCACAGGAAGACGCTGGTTTGAATCCCGCGTGGTTTGCGTTGAATCGATGTCACATTACATGCAGTTAGATTTTCATGTTTTCATTATATTTCCGTGGTTTCGTGTGCGAACGAGTGTTGGTGTGTTGTGTTTTAGCAGGTGAGGAAAGAGCCGATTGGAGATCCCCGTTCACTTCCTGCTCTCGCATTCAGGGTATTTGTTAGCTAACGTTTGAGCCCCCGTAGACCCTCGGGAAGTTATTCTGCTAAAATCCCAAGCACAGTATTAGTATTACACTTGTGCACCTCTGTTGCACAGCTGAATTCACTGATGCAGTCACAGTAATCAGCCGGAGACGAACAAACGGGATAAAAACCCAAACGTCTTGCATCTAAAGCGATGCACGTCAAAAACAGCACAACTCACGTTTAAGAGAAATCATGAACTCGCTATCGAAAATATCTGGAAGTAAAGGAAAAGCAGAGACAAGTCGGTATTCCTGCATGACACATTGTGAAATCCCACATTTGATGAGGTTGTTGTTGTTTTTGTGGCAGTTGATGTCACATGTTTATTAGAAAGAACACGAGGGGGATGGGACGTTACAGCGACCTAAACGTTTTCATCTCCACTTGTGATCGTGTTTTAAACGTTTCTCAGGTGCGAGAGATTAATCTCGCCTGCAGAGTGTTCGTCCACGCGCTCATGTATGAAAAACCGAAAAAACGTCCAGAAAAACGTCCAAATTCACCTGCGACCTTTATTGTTGTTGTTGTAAAGGTGTGTTGGAGGTCAGAGGTCAGCGTGTTGCTTTAAAACGCCTGTGTGTGTGTGTGTGTGTGTGTGTTAGACACTGCGTATTGGAGTGTGAACTTCACACACAGAGAGGGGGGGCAGCGTGGTGGATCTGGTTTTAACGCGGGAGACTGGACTTTGCAAATAATGTGCTTTATTTTGAAATATTTCTGCAGCACTTTGTGCCTTTTTATTAGAAAGTGGACAGTAGACAGAAAACATGTGGAGAGACAGAGAGAGAGAGATGAGGAACGACATGCAACAGACCCTGGACTGACTCAGACAGGGGACACCCTAAAACCCTAATCCACCAGGACGCCTCTGTGAAAGAGCGCACATATGAAAATATATAAAACATTCAGACGCCGCTAATAAAAAGCAGGCTCGTGGCCTCTCGTCGCGGGTTTGCACGTCTACGTGAGCTGGGAGCAGTTTAGTGACGTTTCTCTAAAAATGAGACAAAACCTGATTTTTAAATGAATTAAACACAACTCTTTAGTCCCCGCGTCTTTTCGGCCATCTTGCCTTCATCGCGGTGATGTTTGTTTGTTTGGTGTGCAGTGTTACGGTCGGCTGTACTGGGCAGCTTCCAGCTGTGAATGTGTGGAACTGTGATCGAGACTCAAATGTGATGATTTCATACCCTGGTGATCAACGCGAGGCCCCTCGTCGGGGCCCCGGCTCCCAGGTTGAGAACCACTGAACTAACCCGTCATGTGTAAACGTTATAAAACATACAAATCCCCCAAGTAAGTGTAGACCGAATATCAAAGCTGATCAGATGATTAGTCTGGTTCTCTTTCTACTAAATCAGTTAAAAAGAGATTTTTAATGTCCGAACAACTTTTAGTTCGGTCATCTGTCTGAAACGGAGTCCTAAATCTTTTATTTTCTTAAAACAAGTGAAATAATCTTCAATCCGTTCGTGTTTCCATCGTGAACAAGTCGTGCGACCGTCGTCTTTAGTGGTCAGATTTTCTATGAAACCGCCACCTTTCCTTTTCTGCTTCCTAAAAAAATAATCATTGTTTGTTCTTATGATTTAAATTCTCTAGTTTTTAGTTTCTAATATTTCTCTCGCCTCCATCTTGATAAATGTTGGTGGCCTCTGAAAACAAGCGTTCATCGTTCTGTCCGTAAAAACGTTGGACGCTGTATTTTATAAACATATTCTGATGTTCGATAAACCGAACCCCAATCTGAAGTTTCCAGGATGAAGCTCGCGCAGCGATCCGAAGCTCATGTCTGGAAAATTAAAACGAGCTGATTTGTAGTGAAAACTGCTTGTAATGATTCCACCCTCCGTAGCTGATTTATGCACGTTTGGATAAAAAAACAGACTTTTAGGACTCAATAACAGGTGGAAATACTGTGTCAGTAAGGAGGGTTTTTCCTGCAGTGTGTGTGTGTGTGTGTGTGTGTGTGTGTGTTGAAGCTTCAGGTGAACAGATTTCCCTCGACCCTCCCTGACACCGCTGTACAGAGGAAGAAAGAGTGAGCAGAGTGAGTGATCCTGCCCTCCACGCCCCATCTTTGCGCTCTGGGGTTAAAAACTACAGTTTCCCAGGCTCAGGGGGGGGGGGGGTGAATAATCGTCGACTGTGGGATTCCCCACTTCGGTGGCGGCGTCATTCGTCATCGGCTCAATCATCGGGCTTTTGGCGTTCCCCTCGACGCTCCCCGGTGGCGGGCAGCAGGACGGGTGGGGGGGCCGGCAGTGATGGATCTGAGACTTCGTAATGATGGAGAGGTCAGCCGAGGCCCCGACTGCTCGCTACCTTTCCCCTCCCCCTTTTAAACATCTCATTTTCCCACCCGGGTGAGAAAAAATGCACTTCCTCCTGCATTTGCATTTGTCTCCCCCCTCCTCCCCCCTCTTCCTCCTCCTCCTCCTCCTCTTCACACACACACAATTAAACTCTCCTGAACGCCGCCTTTAAAAACGTGTCAGATAATTTAACAGCCAGCAGATGCCGCGTCAGCCTCGTTACTGTAAATTCTCTCCGACACGTCATCCTCGCCGCCGTCGTCGTCGCGGTGGCGAAGTGAAGTTGACTCGTGTAAATAAACCGTCGACGCTCGAGCGCGGCGGCTCTTTCGTCTCCTCTGCTGAATGTCAGCCGCTGCAGGCCGATCGGCTAATCAGAAGCAGCGACGCAAGAAAAAAAAAAGCTGCAAACAATTAACCCGAGCTGCGTCTGAGAGGAGCAGGTGACCAGACTAATGGGCTCGGCCCGGCGCGTGTGTGTGTGTGTGTGTGTGTGTGTGTGTGTGTGTGTGTGACAGGCAGTGTGTGGGTAAAGGATGTGTTTTGGAGGAAACAGCTGAGTGGAGAAAACATGCAGCTGCATTAGTCCGGCTCTCCATCCATCCTGAGAGGTAAAATATCAAAGATATATAAATATATTCTTCTTCTTCACATCCAAATAAATCTGAACTGAACAAACCCCCCAAAAAAAAAGCATTTAGAAACAGCTCGTTGACCAGGAAAACTCAGATTTACTGAACCCTGAATGCACCGCACCAAGCAGAGTTTGATGAATAAATGAAATAAAAGAATCTGATGACAAACACTCTCACAGCTTTATTCACCAAATTCCATTGGAAAAATGAGCTATTTTACTTTATTCGCGAAGACATTTTGAGTTTACCCCTGCAAATGAATTTCTTTTTCTCCATTTTATTCTTTTCTCATTTGCCCTAATGCGTCAAACATAGCAAAGTAATCCGAGAACTGAAAAGTAATCACAATACTTAAAGCCAAATAAAAGCTCAGATTTACTGAAGCCTGAACGCACCACGCGGACCAGAGTTCGATGATTCCAGGGAACAAATGCTCACTTTTACGCCTTCAGATGAGTCACTGAGTTTAATGTTACAGCATGTTAATGATTCGATTTGTTCACGGAGCAGCTTGAGCAGTTGCCCAGTTGGTAATCCAGCGCTGAGATTTTGTATTATTAGTATCAATGTGTGTATTAGTGTTGTTATTGTTAGTATTGTCAAGTTTGAAGGTGAAGCTGCAGAACAAACAGCTGCAGGTCGGAGTGTGATGTCCGTGAAGCCTCGTGTGCTTTTACAATGCATTTTCACACATTGAACACCTCACAGAACGTACTAATTAGCACACATACTGCTCACACACACACACACACACTCGGTCAGGAGTGTGTGAGCGTGTGCAGAAGCCCCTCAGTCTAAAGACTAATTTGTTGGTAATTGCAGCATGACAGGAGCAGCCATTCCAGCATCGAGCCACCGTTTCCCCGAGCCAGTCGCCCTAATTAGGAATGACACACAATATTAAGGTGCACAAATGGAAATCAGTCAGCGGGCGTTTCCTCCCCGACGGCGCCGCCGCCGCCATCGAACCCACAGCAGACCACCGAAGCACCAAAAACCTCCCACAATGCATTTCTGATGGTGTTGCCATCCTCAAATCAAACAACGTAGATTAAGTAGATAAATAAACGAATACATAAATCAGATTTAGTCATGTAATCAGATACCTTTTACTCTTTTTGATGTATGAGAAAGAAAGAATAGTGCAATTAATTTGCACGTGTGTACACAAAGAAAAGACATTAAAAAGGTGATTTTTCCAATGGAATTTGGTGATTCTGACAAGTCAAATTAATTGAGTCTAATGCAGAATGTTCTTGTCATATGTTCATCAGGTAACTGATCATACTGAGACACACTGAGAGTTTTATATTACCTGATAATGATTGATCAGTGCTGAATTACTGATTAGCGAGTTTGACTATTTTCTGTCTCTGTCATTTAAATGAAGGACAAAATGGAGGAATAGAGAAGAGAGGAGTAGATTTGAATTTATTGATGAAATTGACAAATGTTTTGATTTTTTTTATATAAATGGAATCCGGACCAGAGGAGGAAGGACGGGGGAGGATGTGTGATGTGGAGGGTTTCATCCGATGACATAACGACACACACACACACACACACACACGGCCTGCTGTCTTCTCACCATGTTTCAGCCTCAACTCATTAGTTCATATTACACGGCTAATAAGAGCTAAGCAAACAGGTGGGTGTGTGTGTGTGTGTGTGTGTGTGTAAAGAGAGAACACAGGCCTGATTGGCTAAATGTATTCGTGGGTAATTGTGCAGCCTTGCATAAATCAACACACACACACACACAGTACTGTACATGAACAATATGTGCATATTTTAACCGTCCAAACCCGACTTCCATAGCAATTAGAGAGGGAGGCCTGATGGTGTGTGTGTGTGTGTGTGTGTGTGTGTGTGTGTGTAATTACATTCATACTGGGCGGTTCTGCAGGACACTTTTACATCCAGCGTTAACATTTGGAGCCAAAACGAACACGTGGTGTGATGTCAGAAAGTCGCGTGCCGGTTCCTTCCCGACGTGATTCATGAGGCTATTTTTCGATCTTCCTGTTCTGCAGTTAAGGTTTAAATAAAGCTGAACAGAAATTTGAATTCTCTTCACTTTCTGCGTCAGGAAATAACAAAAATTACAAACGCGTACATTCGGACATGGGCGCACGTGCTGTTGCAGCGTTAGCAAGCTAACCCTTCTGTCGCTGCAGATACAAGTTCACTTTCTTCTTTTTAGTAAACACACTTTGGACCGAGCACAGCCGATGTACAGCATGTACGGTTTTAATTTCAGTTAGACTTGTTGGGACTACACAAATCCTCGGGGGTGGGGGGCGCTGCAGGCCTGTTCAGGCTAACAGGATCTCAGCAACAGAAAATCTCTCTCGCCATTTTGCGCGTTTACTGTGACGTTTCCGAAGGTGGCCGTGCCGTTCGGGGGTAGTTTTGTTCGGTCGCGTGTCGACGGTAACCCTAGATTTGTGAAACCGTCGCTGAGAGCAGGGTAAGCGGTAAGTGTGGCACGAATAATGCAGTAACGTATCGCGATTCCCTGCCTTTCATTTTGCATTATATTACTGTACTTCACCCGAGGGTGTGTAAGGGGAGCGAATATCTTTTTCAGTAGACATCCTGTCCCGTCTTGATGACAAGCGCGCCCAGTGTCCCAGTTACACCACTGTCACAGCCTGCAGGATTTCACTCAGTGGAGGCGATGACTTTTAGATCGGCCACTCCTCTGCCTGATTAATGCCCTCTGCTGCAGTGATCCACGGTTAACTATAACGAGCTGACTGGGTCAGGTTGAGCCGCAGCTGTATCTTTGAGTAACGCCACTGGAACTTTTGTTAGCTTCCATATAGCGAACGCGAGATTACTCGCCCACACGAGTCGGGGTTTTCACACGTTGTCGGTAGCCGATGGTAATGGTGGTGGCAGCGAGCGGACAGTCAGGTTAGATTTAGTCTCGGTTTTCTCCTCGTCTTCAAACTCGGCGAGACGAGAGTGTCGCGAAGCGGCTCCCGGTGTATCTGCCGTCGCTAGCGCAGAGTCGAGCGCCTGTTAGCATCCAGTCAGTGTGCGGTGAATGTCTGGTTCGACTTCTGACAGGATTAACTTTCAGATTAACATTTAGACTCAAGCCGCAACCTCTAGTGTGTGTGTGTGTGTGTGTGTGTGTGTGTGTGTGTGTGTGTGTGTGTCCTGTCAGGGTGTGTTTGCTCTGAGTTTGTTTCCCACTGAATCAGATTTAAACATCCACTGTTTATTTGATTAACATCCTGGCAGACAGCCAGACAGTGTGCGTGTGTGTGTGTGTGTGTGTGTGTGTGTGTGTGTGTGTGTGTGTGTGTGTGTGTGTGTGTGCTGTATGGCTCATTAGGCTGGTGTGTGTGTGTGTGTGTGTTTGTGTATTTATGTGTGTGAATGTGAGGCGGCAGGCCACGCTGGTTAAAGACTCAAACAGCGGTCACAGTCCATCTCCTGTTTGATTAATGTCATGGTGTGTGTGTGTGTGTGTGTGTGTGTGTGTGTGTGTGTGTGTGTGTGTGTGTGTGTGAGGTATGCTGGTCCAGCACACTGCAGTCTGTAAGTATCAGGATGATTTTCAGTGTTTCAGTGTTGGATTGAACATAAAAGAATTTGAGGTTCAAATTCATCTTTAGCTCGAGGGAGTTCCCGCTCAGTTTGATTTGCAGCCATTTTTATACACGTTTCCCCAATTTGAGTTCAAAGCAGCAGGAGTAGCCTGTGTGTTTAGGATGCTGTCCAGAGACTTGTGTCACAAAGCAAACTGAACTTAGTCTGGTTCTCTTCGGGCACAAGGCTGGTTATTAACTGGCTCGGTTAACCGTGTGGGTTCCAGTCTGAAATATGTGGAGTTCCCTAATTACAAGCCAAAATTCACACACAGAATCATATTTTAATTATCGACGTGAGATGAAACTGCGGGGAAATTAAGTTGCATAACAATATCCCTCAGGATTCACGCTCAGTTTTTGAGCATAAATCTGTAATTTGTTCCCTCAAATTCGTAATTCTTACCTCCCCAGATGAATTATTTAGTTCCCTTTTTTAAATAAATGTGTGCACTAACTACAAAGTCGCGGCCTGAAATAACTGCAGGCCTCCGCTCCGCAGCAAGAACCAGAGCTGCTTTCAAGGTCCAAGTGCTGCGGAGTTTGACAGACGGGGCTGTTTTCCAGGCAGGGAGGCTCTAACGAAAGACACTATCCGGGTGCATTATGGGAAACGTAGGATCCGGTGTTTTTGCACTACATGTAAGGATTTGGACCTTTCTGTTTTTAACTTGTCCCCCAAACTTATAGAAGCTCCTTCCACAGTGTTTTTAACGTAACGGAGACAAATATCCAAGTCTGACACGGCCTCACCTCTTCTTCGTTGTTCAGGATTTGACCTTGTCAAAGTATTTAGGAAGTCCCCCTTTCTGTGACATCTGACGTGAGTCCAGGTCTGAAGTCACCGTCTCGAGTAGGAACTGAAGTTACAGGTTGTTGTTGCAGGTGTGGACAGTTAGGGAGGAGCACGCGTTGTTAGCGTCAGTACTGGTGAGTTACCTCCTTCGTTACGTTAGTCCACTTCCCGCAGTGTGCTTCCTAAACTGATCGACATGCTGAAGCTGCAGGAAACCCGCTGTAAAGATAGCATCGAGTCTTTTTAGCCCTTTAATGTTTCCCTTAAAACATCTTCAAACTGTGAACGTTTCAAACAACCTAACCTGACAGCAGTACCTCAGATCTGCTGTGTCACGTTCACGCCGAGGGAAGTACTCAAACCACACACTCAGCTGCGTCATTTTAGACACATTTCCCCCAAATTCAACCAGACAGATTTGGAAACAGATCTCCTCCTCTGGAATTTAAATAAAGTTCTGTTGGTTTGGACAAAGTCTGGACAAACTGGGTGAGATTAAAGCCGACGAAGCAGGTGTCGAACCAGCGGAAGACTTTCTTTACTGGGATCACCGGCCGACGGCTGATCCTCCGTTTAATCTGAGAAAAGAAAAGATCAACCTCGCAGGTTTTATTGCAATATTCAGGCAGTGAAATTATTCAGCGCGCGTGTGTGTGTGTGTGTGTGTGGATATGAACTGACTGCACCCAGGACCAGCTGTCTTGCTCAGTAATTGTTTGCAGAGTGCTCGACACGACTCCCGCTGACCTTTAATTTCAGGCTTTGTGGTGGAAACGTGCAGATCGCCGGCCGCGGCCTTCGTTTGCCTCACTGTGTTTGTTCTCTGTGTGTGTGTGTGTGTGTGTGTGTGTTGTTTTTTCCTCTCTGGCTGTTGGCGTGTGATTTACACTCCGGGCATGTTCGAGCGAGCTGTGTGCCATCGATACTGTTTTTATTACACCTTGTGCCAAGTGCTAACAGCCGGATACGAGGCGCGGCGACGAGTGGATGCAGCCGCAATTAGCATAATTGAAATAATAATAATGCTAACGAGCTTTCTGAGTGGAGGCAGAGCAGAGAGGAGAGGATGAGCGGCGGCGGCGGCGGCGGCTTCGTCGCCGTGGCGATCGGCTGTCTGGATGGCCGCTGCAGAGCATTGTGTGTAATTGGGATAATGGGGTGGTTTAGTGGTGGAAGTGATGCTTTTGATGGCGTTTTGGATGAAACAGGTGCCAAATTCACCGGAGTCAGTTTTCTCAGTGTTTGTTTTACTGTTAAAACCTAAATTTGTATCAGGTCTTTGTCTTCATCGTGTTGTCTTGCAAATAAAATGACAAACTCTAAAGGTACCTTTTGTTAGGAAGTTGAGGTTTGGGATGCAGAGCCATAATCCTGATATTAAAGGGTGATTCTGCATGTTTTACCATGTTGAAATATCTGGCCCTTTAGCTGCTAAACGCTCCGCTTTGTTCAGCAGCTGCTCTCCGGCTGCGTCTGGCTGCTGCCTGCCGCTCAGCAGGTAGCGTTCAGAGGCTTTTCACAGCTGAGAGCGAACCAGGACAGCGAAGCTGCGGCCGGACAGATGAACAACGAGCTGAAAGTCTCTACGAAGCTCCGTGAAGCCGAGCGGAGCTGCAGGTTCAGCAGCAGAGACGCCGTCACTACATTGGTATTATAGAAATATCCATTACAGCCCAGACGGCACGTCGGACAAAATCAAAGAGAAACAAAACGGACGTTCGGTGCGCTCATCGGGGCAGTTACGGCACCTCGCGCTGATGGATAAAGTGTAATGTGTCTGCAGACCGCGGTGTCGGCAGCACGGAAAACAGTTTGCAAAGCAAAAACTAAAGTGTGAGTCTCACAAGTGCAAAGACGGTGGTGTGCAGTAAAAAAACCAAAACTACTTCACACTTCATTCAGCTGTTGATATACTGTAAAAATACTTTTAAGAAAATCTTGTTTTATTCAACCAACAGTCCAAAAGCCAAAGATATTCAGTTTATTATCATAAAGAAAAAAGCATCAAATCCTCACATTCGAGAAGCCGGAACCAGAAGATGGGTTTGGCCTTTTTGCTTGAAAAAGGACCAAAACGATACTCGGTATTTTTCTGTTGATCGACTGATCACTTGAGCTCCACGATATATGTAATGTAAATTCAGATTAGCGCCAACTACAACATAAAAATCCAGTTATTTAATATATCACATACCAACCCCACACATGTTTTTGGTACTTGAAGCACATTTTGCTGTTTTACTTAAGTAACATTTTCAGTGCGGTGTTGCTGCTTTCACTCCAGTAAAGGCTGTTAAGTAAATGTAATAATAATGTAATAACTGTTAGTATTGTAAGGCCTGTGCATCGGAATAGCAGCACGGAAACAACAGAAGCTCGTGGATGTTTTTTCTCACAGGAAGTCATTGAAAATATGTGGTGGTGAAAGTGTTGAAGTCTGCAGCGCTGTGATTCCTCTCGGTGTTGTTTGTTATTTTAACACCGTTGTGTTTTCTGACACTCGGCTGCTTTATTCCCACCGAGCCTCCTTTAAAACAGACTCTAACCTGACCGATTCACACCTGAGCTGCCGTCCTCCTCCCGCGAGCTCCTCTGCAGACCCCACGCCACCGTCCACCCGGCCAAACGCCGCCAGTCGGAAGAATTAGCTTTCAACAAACTGGCCTACAAATGAGGCATTAAGCATTGGTAATGGGGGTGCAGAAAGGTCACGGCTGTATTAATCTGCCGTCGGGGGAATACACCCCTGAGCCGGGAAACACCGAGACGGAGAGAGAGCGGGCAAGTTTCCAAAAACAAACCCTGAGCATGAATAAATATTTGTCTCTGCCCGGGCGATCATATTGATCATAAAGTGTTTTAGGAAACAAAACGAGCAGGAAAATGAGATTGATGTAAAAATATTCGGCTGTTGCTTTGAGCGTTTCCCCCTCGGACACTTTGAGGTGCTCCGGGCTGAGAGCGGAGGTCGCTTCCTGCAGGAACATCGATTTTATTTTATTTTCCTAAAATCAGCTGCTGACATTAAGTCAGTGATGTTTTTCTATTTACACACTCGGTAAAAGCCTTTTTTATATTTCGCAAATATGATGCTGAAGCTCATTCTGAGACGGTAAAACAGCATCCAAATCAAAAGTGATCATCGCAATGTAAACGGTCAACATTAGGAACAAAAACATGTATAATCCCATTAAAGGATAAATGTCCGTTTAATTATCATTTGATTGGTTGGTTCTCGATAAGTAGTTCTGTTTAAAAGAGTCATAAGAATAGTAAAGTATGAGTTTAATTTATCCACGTATGCACACAGTAAGTAAAGGAGGATTTAAGAAATCCGTAAATAAAATATTGCACCTTGATATTTTTGCTTTGACATCATTTGTATGGTTTCTGGCACAACTTTTATCGCTGCATATAATTGATTTCAGATGCTCAGCATCATTTATCAAAAGTGTGCTTTGTGAATTTGTTACACGATTACCAAAAATTATGAATTTAGTCTTAAAGTCTCCGGAAGCCACAGTTTCAAATTCTTACAACGAAATCAATATCTATAATTTATGGACAAAATATACAACGCCGATCCTAACGTGGAGCCTTTATTTAGTTCTTATTCTCCAGGCTGAACTGACCCAGTATCAGTTTAAACAGTTCAACGGGATGTAAATCTGCTGCCACAGTGGTGACGAGGCTTCACAGCCAGCCGACGTGGACGGCATTCACTTATCATTCGATCTTAAACTAATTATATATCGATCATGGATCTGTTACGCTTTAACATCAAGTATTCACATTTTTATTTGAACAAAAACACAGTCAGCCTGTTTCCAGCCCAGAAATACTCAGACCGGACGTCCAAACGTGCTGGACTTGTGTAACGTTTGGGTTTTATTATTTAAAGGCTTTCAGATAGTTTAAAGGGGTGAAAAAGGCTCAATAATGACACAAATGCACTGCTCGTCCAGCCAAGACGAGGATGCGTGTCTCAGTTTGCGTTCGCGAAAGTTTTTGCATCGTAAGGTCAACGAATTGGAGATATGAGGTTTTAAGAGATGCAGTGAGCTGGACTCATGATTGTTGACGTTTCGGGGTCCTGCGTTTGCTCCTGTCCTGCTCGCGCTTGTGTCGCGAAATTAGCGAAACGTGCGAGGAGACGATCTCGTGTGGCAGACGCTGCAGTAGCTGCCATTTAGGAGCCTGCTCAGGCTGCTCGCTCTCTTCCACCTGCAGGGAAACATCTGGAAGGTCTCGGTTCTGAGTTGTGATTCTCGTTTGTAGCTTGGGAAGTCCGCTATCGGGCCCCGACGGGGTCTCTGCAGCTGGTTACGCTTCTAAAAAAAAAAAAACCACAAGTGGTTTCAGGTACAGGTGAGAAGATGAAATACGATCCAGGAAGTCCAGTTTGAAGAGTCACCAGAACGCTGCGCAGAGGTTTACGCAGTTTTTATGTTGCTAAGTCACGTGCCAGCAGCGAGGCCGCGCACGTACTTGATCGGCCATCGCGCCGAGGTAAAGGTTGACCGCTGGGAGCCGCGCGGCGGCGGCACGGAGGTCGGATCGAGCTGACGGAGGAGGCTGCCATTTTGTTTCGTCACTACACCTTCAGGACTCGGCGGTTGTAAACAGTAAACCTAAACTCCAGACTTCAAATGTTCCTTTAAGAAAGTTACGATGGACCACACAGACATTTTACATACAATGGATGGAGACAGATAATGCCTTCCTCCTCCTCCTCCTCCTCTCAGACTGGAGGAAGAGTCTCGTCTCTCCTGGGTTTTGGCCTCTGTCTCTACAGTTTTTCCAGCTTTTATGTAAAAGGTCGCGCTCACAGAGAGGACACACACACACACACACACGATAAATCAATTCAGTGCAGTTACTTCCCTGTTTCAGTCACTATTATCACCTGAGTAGTTTTCCACTCGCTGCTCCTCCTCCGTCTCTGTCCTCCTCACACACAGAGAGACTTTACTAATAAATCTGTTTGGTCAGGTGTATTTTTAGAATCACAGTTTGAAATCCAGTTCATAAAATCTTTCCCGACGACGTTTCAGTGCCTGTCATGGCTGGTTTTGGTCTTGAGTTGGAGGCGATTCACAGGTCGTGCTCTCGGCCTCTCGGTCAGCATTAACATGTGATTTCCGATTCTGTGTGTGTGTGTGTGTGTGTGTGTGTGTGTGTGTGTGTGTGTGTGTGTGTGTGAGATTAGCAGGTCAGTGTTGGTTCAACACCCAGAGAGAGGCGACACACCGCTGTCTCGCCCTTATTTTCTGTGACTTTCACAATAAAAGCAACCCGGTGGAGAGCTTTTAATGTGAAGCAGCAGCAGGAAATGTTCCGTTTGCATTCGCAGCAACTTGAAACCAGCGGTGGAAAGTACCTCAGCACATTTATTCAACTTCTGTACTTAAGTTTTGAGTACTTGTACTCGAGTATTTCCACTTTGTGCTGCTTTCTGTTTCTACTCCGCCACGTCTCAGAGGGAAATATTATACTTTTTGCTCCTCTACATTAATGTGTTATATATTTACAGCAGTAAATGTATAACATACTAAGTACAAAGTGTCGCCTCTTTAAGGAACAGGTGATGTATAAACGGTTCTGTCTTCTGTCCAGAGCGACATGTCAGCGCTCACGGCGTTTTCAGCAGTGCGTGCTGATGCGGCCGGGTGTCTTCACGTTTCTCAGTGCAGATATGTTGATGACTGTGTGGAGTTTTAAAATAATGAAATATTCTTTCTCTGCCTGTGTTTCAGCGGCGTGGGTTTAGCCCGAGCTCACTTTGAGAAGCAGCCTCCGTCCAACCTGAGGAAGTCCAACTTCTTCCACTTTGTGCTGGCGCTGTACGACAGGCAGGGTCAGCCGGTCGAGATCGAGAGGACTTCCTACGTAGACTTCGTGGAGAAAGACAAGGTGACGTGTCCGACTGCTTTATTTCTTCCACCGTTTTAGATCCCAATGTGAAACGTGACCACGTTAAAGCCAGGAGAGTCAAAAAACTGTTAAAACACACCAGCGAGCCGCTCTGCTGCACTGGGCGACATGTTGCTCCATCACCACGAACACACACACTGTAGTTTATTCTGCCTCCGCCCCACACACACCGTCCTGCTGCCCCAAACGCTCACTACAGCACCACACGTGGATCCATCCGCCGCTGGAAATAGTCCCCGACAGACGCTCTGTTTCCTCCTGTTTGAGTAACGTTTTAAAAATGAAAAACATGAAACTATATGTCTGTGAGGTGTTTTTAAAGATTTACGTCCTCAGCAGGAGCCAATGGGCTCGCAGCTGAGACCCGCAGACAGGAAGTGAGACGGCGCTGAGAGACGGGCCGACATGTTGCTGCTTTGAGTCCGAACATGAGATTTGTTGACAAATATCTAAAAAAAACCCACCAGACATTAAGTTTCACCATCTAAAATACAAATACTGCTGCTAATATTAATATTAATAATAATAATATCCAGACAGGTTGGGAGTGTTTGTTGTTTGATCAGTTGCCAGCTGGCACTAAATCCTCCCCTCCACTCCACCCACTCACTCACCTCACCTCTGCTTTGACCTCTAGTCTCTCGCCCCGATACCCCCAACACACACACACACACACACACACACACACTAACACTGGGACTGAGCCAACACTCCCAGGCACAGTTGGCACCGAGCGGCCGACTGACGGAGACTGAAAGAGAGGGAGAGAGAGCGTTTGGGAGAAAACTGAAATAAAAGGGGAATAAAGGTTGAAAAGAGAGAGAGGAGGAGAAGAAGAAGAAGGGGTGAGCGAGGGTCAGGAGACAGAAAGTAGAGATGCTGATGGGGAGTGCACGAGAAAGAAAATCAAACGTATTTTCAGCTCTGTCTGAACACGGTTCCTCCTGTGGTCTTTCCAACGCGACCACGCTGTCTGCGGAGGCACGGAGAGAGGACGCGTCCCGAAAAGAAAGTCACTTCAGCCTCCAGTAACTCTGAAATAATAACACAACGTTCACACGGACAGCGATAGAGACGCAGAATGGACAGGTAGGAGAGAGAGAGAGGGGGACGTCCTGTGAACCACATGATCACATGACTTGGCTAGTTTATCACGATCCAGCTGAAACCTAATAATACATAAAGTAGAACAATAACTAATAATGACAATTATAATAATATAATACTTCAAACAAGTTCACAAGGTGTCACTTTAATATGGAAGCTCGTAGAAAAGGACAAAATAACAAAAATAAAAATACTCAGGCTGAATCTAAACAAGTCCAAATGATGATGTTTGAAGTGAAAACGATGAGAACCTAGAAAGACACAAAGGGGATTTCTGAAGTCAGAAGTATAACATTTAGAAACAAGAATGTGAGTTTGACTCAAAATGTCTATTTATTTTTTATAAATTGATCATTTATTAGTTTGACAATGAAGACAGAAAGGAACTGCAGGGAGAGACTACGAGTCAAACTTTTCAGAAATGAGTTTCCAGCCTTCAAATACTCAAATTACAGAAGAAGTGCTCGATGGGCGGGCAGCTGTTTTCAGCGTGTACAGTACTGTGATGCACGTGTGCACACGGCTGCCTGCTGCATGCTTTAGTAACTGGTCGTGTAAAGTGATTTGTGTGTTTGTGTGACAGGAGTACAACGGAGAGAAGACCAACAATGGGATCCACTACCGGCTACAGCTCCTCTACAGCAACGGTGAGCCGAGAAAGCTGGCTGGACGTCTGAAGGCTTGGACACAGCTAACCACACACAGGCGATTGAGCTGTTCTCACAGCGGTCTGAGCGCGTAGTTGTTGAGATGTCTTGATCAGGAAACTCCTCTGAATCGTTTCTGTAACGGTTTTGGTGCAGAGAAACGATGTAGCAGCGTCAGATTAGGGAAAAACAAAAGCTCACATGAGTCGTTTTTGAAGGCAGAAAGAGAAATTACACATTTTATCTGTAATATATTTTAATATTTGTATATTAAAGGGACATTTGTATGGTTTTGATTAAGGTTCGGGGAAATATAAGAGCAGCGTAACGTAACATGTATCCATTGATGTTGAGGTGTTAAAGTTCCTTTTGCCTTTTTAAAGACGTATATCTGAAACGTCCCCGTTTGTCAAACACAAGGAAGAACTGATAAAGAAGCCTCGCAAGGTCCTTTAACAGTCGAACATAAACTCTACCTTCTGCGTCTGCGTAGCTGTGAGGGTCAGCCTGGAACATCTGGCGTCCGTGTCCGATCTGGATCCTTAAATATCATGTGATCTGGTTGTTAAGTTGACGTCACGCTTCCTGGACTGGAAGCGTAAACGTGACGTATTCTGATGAAGCAAGTGAGCGGAATATAAACGTCCTGCTAACAGTAGTGGCGACACGCCCTCATACGGTGACTGACAGCATGAAATTAAAACAACATTTAGCCTTTTTTTAAATGGCAGCACTGTAGGTCAGGTGAGCCTTTTGTTCGGATTTGCAGTATTGATTGATGAAGCTGAGGTAATGACTGGCGTTTCCCACAGGTGAAACTGTCTGTGTTGGTTTGCGGCTGAACTTTCCTGCACGAATTAGCGTTTAGAATTTGTAGAGAAGGATTTTATATTAAAGGTCACCTCAGCAGACTTATAGTGAAGTGAACTGTGCACTTTTAAGACTGTGAGGCTGGAAAAACTTTTTCATTATCAGCACACAGAGAGACAGAGCAGCTTTTCAGACATCTGGAATATCTGACAGCTAACCAAACCTGAACTCTGTTTTGTCCATCGAGGGGGGGGGGGGAGTGGAGGGATCTTTTGCTGATTCAAAACACACAGCTCGGCTTTGAGTTGGCACGAGTCCAGACCTGCAGGAGGAGGACGCCGTAATGCTCTCAGACCCCTGCAGAAACACCAGATAAAGTGGGACATAAAAGAGCGTTTTCTTCCAAAGGGGGATAAATCACTCTAATATGAGTCGGCATCGTCGGATTAGCATCGTACGGAGGTAAATTGACCTCATCTGCAACCGGGACAGATAGCCGCCATTTAGGCTGCAGACTGCTCGGCACTCAGCCGCAGAGCGAGGAGTGAATCATGTCAATTAGAAAGCAGAGGAAGCTGCGAGGAAACGGCCCGAAAAACAAGAAGGAAAAAAAAAACCCCCCAAACCCGAAGCATCGAATACAATTAGAGCTACTCCGCCGCTAACAGGTGTTCCCTGCAATTTGCTTTCTCCACCCCATGTCGTGTTTGTGTCACATTTACGCTCGGATGCATAGCTAATAAAAGACAAGCAATCCTGATTGATATTTAATTTGTCTCAGAATGAGGATTCCTTGTTATCCTTGAGGAAAAAGGCAGCGGGGGTGATGGAGGGGTGATTGGGGGTGGGCTCGGCAGTTAAAGGCGGCCTGGCCTATAAATAATAAACAGCTCTGGAGCCGCGCTAATGTTTGTTTTTGCTGAGGGGTTAGCGTAGCCGGGACGAGATGACAAGAGCTACAGAAAACATAAATACACTACCGGGACATAAATAATAACAGAATTCATTTACAGAACATTATTAGGAATCACTTCTTTTGTTGGGGGGGATTTTTCTTTTTTTGCATACTAAGATGAAATTAGCATATCAGGCTAATGCATGTATGTATGTTGGTGGTATAAATGTGTCATCAGGCAGTCAGTTCTGCTCAGACTCCGAGATAATTATGAAAAGTGTGTGTGTGTGTGTGTGTGTGTGTGTGTGTCTTCAGCTCATTATTGTTTGTGTTTTTCAGGCATCAGGACGGAGCAGGATCTTTTTGTTCGGCTGATAGACTCCATGACCAAACAGGTGAGAAGAAGACCTGAATCCACATTTCAGGTTCAGACGTTTAGAACAAACAACATGTACAATATAATAATAATAATGATGACAAAGCAACGACGCCCGGCAGGACTGAAGCGTGGCAAATCTGTTTTCAGTAGCAGCTGCTCAGTTGAACATTTATAAAGCCAATGGATGTTAATAAGTACCCACTGACATTCAACAAAGGAACAGTAATAACTCCTGAATCTACACAGTTTTAGGCATCTGGCGCCTGAAGTCTGGGGGAGGTTAGCTTAGCTTAGCATAAAGACTGGACGCAGGGGGAAACCGTTAGCCTGGCTCTACAGCTCCCCGATGAACACGTTTTATCTCATTCGTTTGATCCAAACAGAAATGTTTCTTGACGCAGGGTCTCAGCTGGTCGCCTGGCGAACGCTTCGGCACGTAACTCCCTCTAACACCACAGCTGTTCTCTCCAAACGGGCCCTTACCTGACGCCCATGAGTCCAACAGTCAACCAGTCAGTCCCGTTTCTAACCTCCGAACCTTCTGTTGACCCCCGAATATTCCCTCAAACTCTGTTCTCCTTCCTCGCCCTTTAACTAACTCTTAAAAACTCCCATTTACTGGAAGAATCTCCTCTACACCCTTCGTCTAACTCCCACTCCTCCTCCTCCTCCTCCTCCTCTACACCCTTCTTTACTTTCCTAAACTCTGGCGGCGCTGATGTGTTTTCCTTTCCAGCGGTGCAGCTCGGTCTTTAGCTGGCTCCAGATCCTCCCGTTCCTCCCACTTTTCCGGTTTTCACTCACTCAGAACCCCCGTGTGGGATTTGAACCTGTGAACGGTTTCTCTGCCAAGAAAAACCCCCAAATATTTCCAAATTCCAGCCGACCTCCCGGCTTCATTCCCGAAGTTCACCCAGCTGCAGATCCTCCTGTTCCTCGCACCTAACGCTTCACTTTAACAGTGTTTTAATCTTCGAGCCATCATCCAAACATGCTTTCTGTTTTACTAATGAATGGCTTTCAGTAAGTTTAAAACATCGTAAAACACTTAAAGCAAGAAATCTGCAAGTACCACATAATAAACAGCATAGTTCATAATAAATTAATTAATAATTAGATATAATATAAAAATAATTAGAAACAAATTAGACAAGTTTACAGAATATAATAGCTTTGCATTTCTGTCATCAGCTGCTTCATGTATATTAAGTTTAATGTACATGTATAATAATAAGGATTTAAGGTATCTATCTACCCTTGCAGTGATTCTATCATGCTTCAGTTTCATGCAGCTTTGTTTGTGTCACATGCTATTTATATATTTTTATATATTTTTTAAATTTCATTTAATAATTAGTGTGTGCATGTTGTGCGTGTCCTGTGTTGGATTGAATCTGTGTTTTTGTTTTGTGAATATTTGGACGGTGTGTTATTCAGTAGATTTGTTACCGACAGAATCAAATCAATCGTTTTTATATATTTACACTCATTTCTAAAATGTTTCTGTATTTCCATAAAAGCAGTTTGAGCGTGACGTTGTTCTTAATTCTTGATTAAACAAAAAAAAAGGGAATTTTATAAAAACAGTTTATTTAAAAAACAGCAGGCTGCATCTGTGCGAATAACATTTTTTCTTAATTTATCCAAACTTTAATGCAGATTCTTTATTGACCCCCACCGACCTGCTGCCCTTTGTGCGTTATGTATCTAGTGTGTTGCCTACCAGTTCCTGTTAAGTTCAGTGCAGCTTCATTACAGAGCCAGAGAGCAAACTGAACCCCTGTAGTGGAGTAAAAGGTGGAGTAAAACTCCACCTTGTTGAGGAAAATGCGGATCGAGTCCTGAAGGAAGCCAAAATAGAAGAAACGCACTCGCTTGCATCAGTGTCTTCACACGAAATAAAATCTCCCTAAAATAAATCATTTCCAAACACCTGTTTAACCCTCCACCCGTCCTCCCAGCTACACCTCCTACTTATTTATCCCCCGCCAGTCATATCACCCCCCGCAGTTCGGCCCTGTCGGCATGTCACCAATCGATGTACCAAGCGGCTCCTCCACAAAGCGTCAGCCACGGAAAGCGATCAATAGGCCCTAATGTGGCGCAGCGACGGCACACTGGAGACAATAATCCTGACACGCCTTCCTCCGTGACCCCCCCCCTCACACACACACACACACACACAGACCACCTTCACCTCCCACTACATGACACCCCATTGGTCGACAGTACGACCTGACAGATGGGTCGGCTGGAGTCCCAGCGGATCGATAAAACCCCGTCGGGGGCCCGTTAGGGGCCCGGCGTCCGTGGGGTTGTCAGAGCTGAATTAATGCAGATTGGACTGCGGAGCGACGCGGCCGCCACCGCGACTTCTATGCACAAAGTTGCGTCACGCAGAGAGCGAGGGCCGCAGTGTGACATCAGATGTCACATCTCTGCGTGAGATTTCTGTTGGGCGAAAAACGTTTCTGAGCAACAAACGAACAAATTGTAGAAGAAACAAATCTGGAGACTCGCTGAGGACAGAACTGCATCAGGGTCTGCAGACGCTGAGCTAAAGATGGAGGACGCAATAATGCACACACACACACACACGTATTTGTACTCGTCCTAGCCCCTAAAGTCTAACTTGAACCTAAACCTAATTCGAACCTTAACCCTGAAACAAAGTCCGAACCCTCAAACTGTCTTCACTTTACAAAACTGTTCTTACTCTCCAAAATGTCCACCTTCTAAAGAAATGTCCTCACAGTCAAGGTCTAAAACTCAAGCTGGTCCTCGCAGAGATAGACATAAAGAGCACGGGCTCACAGAATGTGGACATTAACCCACAAACAAGCATGAAAGTGGACATGCAATCACACACTCACGGGACTCTTGCATCAGGAATGATGATGTATAAATATCGACCACCAAATCTACACACACTGTGTGTGTGTGTGTGTGTGTGTGTGTGTGTGTGTGTGTGTGGGTCCCTGATGCATTCCACATCCCTCCTGGTCAAACTGGAGCATTTTAATCCAGAGGAACAGAGCCAGGATCAGGATCAATAATGCAGAAGTGGTCGTTATCCTAAAAGTATTGTCCCCCAGAGGTGTGTGTGTGTGTGTGTGTGTGTGTGTGTGTGTGTGTGTGTGTGTGTGTGCAGGGCGGAGGTCTGTTTTGACTATAAAGGTGGATGAGGTAGTGGTAGGTCATCGTAGGAAAAGAGGGGAGGAGGGGAGGACACACACACACACACACACACACACACACACGTGCTCTTACTGGAGTTCATTTACAACCACCAGGGTATTACAAAAAGCTCCACACACACACACACACACACACACACACAGAGACACACACACACACACAGCGGTCATCCGTCATCCGGACGCTGACATGACAGCTCGGTGGGGGTGAGGCAAGGGGAGGGGATTTCATCCTGGAGCGCCGCCCGCCATCTGGCAGGGAATTCTGGGAAGACCTGAGGAGGCTGAGACCACCAAAAAAGGGAGGTGGGAGGAGGTGGTGGTGGTTGTGGGGGGGGTGGGGGTGCGTGCAGGAAGTGGTCGGAGGCCATGTTTGACTTTGTTGTTGGTGCTGACGTCCAATCAGAGCGTGCAGGAGGGGTGGACAAAATAAAAGCAACACCTGCACAAATCAACACACATCAGCTGTCTCATTAGTTCAGATCAGTGTAGTACAGAGAACCGGCCCCGGGTGCAGGAACCTGCTTCATCTACACACTGATTCATATATTAACTGGTCTAAATGTGGTCTACGTGGACACTAAACTGGTTTACAAACCAGTTTATGCGTGCAGTAAACTGGTTTATCTGTAGACTGGTTTAAATGTGCACTAGGCAACACCTGCAGATATCAACATATCAGTCTAATGTCACAGGAAATGGGGGTTTTTTTTGTCTTTATTTTTTGTCTTTTTTTGAGGCTCAACCAGCACCAACCAAACATAACTTATCGAAACCTCAAAAGAACCAAACCTCAACCCTCCACCTCCCCAATATAATTTACAAAAGTGTAATAATGTCTAAACATATTTCTGAAAATACCACTAGGTGTTACCAAAATCTAAAAGTATTAAGACGAAGTACAGGCCCGTCACTTATTTTAGATTTTTATTTTTATTTCTGTGGGAAACATTTGACTCGTAAACCAGCTTTTCTCACCTTTCGGTCTGTTTCTGTCCCACCAGGCCATCCTGTACGAAGGTCAGGACAAGAACCCAGAGATGTGTCGCGTCCTCCTCACCCACGAGATCATGTGCAGGTAAGACACGGGCAATGGTAAACCCTGAGAATGGTCTCACAGGAGCTGTTCAGGCATTTGGTGCCTTGCTCAGTGGCACTTTGTGCGGGACAAATGACTGTTGATGGACCTGCAACTTTTTAATTTTTATTCTCAGGTGATCTGAAGCATCATTAAACATATACATGGGATTTAAACACAGCACGGTGTAATTATCTACCTGCTGTGTGGTGTGTGTGTGTGTGTGTGTGGTAGGGAGCTGGCACTGTGTGTGTGTGGGGGGAGTGTTAATTATGCTGCAGAGGAAGTGTCTGTGTGTGTGTGTGTGTGTGTGTGTGTGTGTGTGTGTATTAACAGTGTAGTCGTCATGTTTTGGTGTTGCACGCTGTAATCGGCGCCGAAAATCTACCTTTTGTACAAGTTCAGTACGTTAAAGATACTAATTAACAGATATTCAAGTACAGTTGTATTGTACCTGAAGGCCTAAATGTCAATTTAATCAGTGTTAAAGTTTGAATTATTTTATTTTCACTCGAGGAACACCTAGAAACCACGTAGCAACCACTTATTAACCGTTCATAAAACGCTAGCTGCCCCCTAGTAACACCTAGCGACCACTTAGCAACTACATAGCTACCCTCTGCCATCCAACAACCCCACAAACATAGAAGCTACGTAGCATTTACATGGCGACTGGCCGTGTGACCGCGAGACGCTGTAAATAGATGACTAGCTGTGCACTAAGACCTCTGGTTGCAAACAGGGCTGCAACTAACGGCTATCGTCATCATCGATTATTTTGTCTATGAAGTGTGTAAGAATCGTGAGGCGGAAGCTTCAAACGATGACAATGTGGACTTCAGCGCCCGCCATCTCGCCATCTCACGCCATCAGCAAACCCGCTGGGCGGGTTACTTCCTTTCGAACTTCAAAATAAAAGCATCTCTAACTGCAACTCGTGCAGAAAATCCATAGTAATACTGGATTACCGTTAGCAGGGTTCAGGGTAAATTATCACACGTGTACTGTAAGTAATGTAAGTAACATACGTACTTTATAATCATATATAATCATAAGAATGTGTGAATAAAACACAGGGAAGACATCCAACCATGTTTTCCTTGTTTCCATTTTTAAATATATCCATTTCATATATACACTTACGCTCAGTATTAGATATATATTATTTTACTTTCTATTATTTCATTATTCTTTTACTTCTGACTTTTCTTTAGATATTATTCTGTAAAGCTGCATGTATGAACATTTCTATATTAAAGGTGGTGTGTTTATTTGTTGCCGTGTGTGTGTGTGTGTGTTTGTGTGTGTGTGTTTGTGTGTGTTTGTGTATCTATAAGAGGAAAAAAAGAGCAGCTGTTGGTTTGTCGTTCATCACACCAATCAACACGTTTCCTGCCCTGCAAGTCTCTCTGTCGTCTGCGAGTTAATGGTTTTACTGGTTTACATGTGCGTAAACTGGTTTAATGTGCATAAACTGGTTTAATGTGCATAAACTGAAACTGGTTTACATGTGCAATAAACTGGTTTACATGTGCAGTAAACTGGTTTACATGTGCCGTAAACTGGTTTACATGTGCATACACTGGTTTACATGTAAACTGGTTTACATGTGCATACACTGGTTTACATGTGCATACACTGGTTTACATGTGCAGTAAATTGGTTTACATGTATAAACTGAAACTGGTTTACATGTGTATAAACTGAAACTGGTTTACATGTAAACTGGTTTACATGTGTAAACTGGTTTACATGTAAACTGGTTAGAGTGTAACGTAAACTGGTTTAATGTGCATAAACTGGTTTACATGTATAAACTGAAACTGGTTTACATGTAAACTGGTTTACATGTGTGTAAACTGGTTTACATGTGTGTAAACTGGTTTACATGTGTGTAAACTGGTTTACATGTGTGTAAACTGGTTTACATGTGTGTAAACTGGTTTACATGTGTAAACTGGTTAGAGTGTAACGTAAACTGGTTTACATGTAAACTGGTTTACATGTGCAGTACACTGGTTTACATGTGCAATAAACTGGTTTACATGTGCAGTACACTGAAACTGGTTTACATGTGCCGTAAACTGGTTAGAGTGTAACGTAAACTGGTTTACATGTAAACTGGTTTAGACTGAGGAGTGAAGAAGAAGAGTGGGGGGCGAGAAAAATAGGACACACACACACATGTAACAAACAAACAAACAAACACACACGAATGTTTGAGCGACGGCAGTTTTTCTCTTCATGTAGACGACGAAACACGTTTAGATTTTTACATTTAATTTATTTAGTTCATGAAGCAGCCTGATCTGATTAAAAACAACTCATCTGGTTCATCAGTGAACTGGTCCCAGTTACAGTAAACTGGTTAGAGTGTAACGTAAAAACTGGTTTAATGTGCAGCAAACTGGTTTACATGTGCAATAAACTGGTTTACATGTGCAGCAAACTGGTTTACATGTGCAGTACACTGGTTTACATGTGCATAAACTGGTTTACATGTGCAGTAAACTGGTTTACATGTGCAGTAAACTGGTTTACATGTGCAGTAAACTGGTTTACATGTGCATACACTGGTTTACATGTGCAGTACACTGGTTTACATGTGCATACACTGGTTTACATGTAAACTGGTTTACATGTGCAGTAAACTGGTTTACATGTGCAGTACACTGGTTTACATGTGCATACACTGGTTTACATGTGCATACACTGGTTTACATGTGCAGTAAACTGGTTTACATGTGCAGTAAACTGGTTTACATGTGCAGTAAACTGGTTTACATGTGCATACACTGGTTTACATGTGCAGTACACTGGTTTACATGTGCATACACTGGTTTACATGTGTGTAAACTGGTTTACATGTGCAGTAAACTGGTTTACATGTGTATAAACTGAAACTGGTTTACATGTGCATAAACTGGTTTACATGTGCATAAACTGGTTTACATGTGCGTAAACTGGTTTACATGTGCAGTAAACTGAAACTGGTTTACATGTGCAAACTGGTTTACATGTAAACTGGTTTACATGTGCGTAAACTGGTTTACATGTGCATAAACTGGTTTACATGTGCATAAACTGGTTTACATGTGCAGTAAACTGAAACTGGTTTACATGTGCAGTACACTGGTTTACATGTGCGTAAACTGGTTTACATGTGCATAAACTGAAACTGGTTTACATGTGCATAAACTGGTTTACATGTGCAGTAAACTGGTTTACATGTGCGTAAACTGGTTTAATGTGCAGCAAACTGGTTTACATGTATAAACTGAAACTGGTTTACATGTAAACTGGTTTACATGTGCAGTAAACTGGTTTACATGTGCATACACTGGTTTACATGTAAACTGGTTTACATGTGTAAACTGGTTTACATGTATAAACTGAAACTGGTTTAATGTGCAGCAAACTGGTTTACATGTGCAATAAACTGGTTTACATGTGCAGCAAACTGGTTTACATGTGCAGTACACTGGTTTACATGTGCATACACTGGTTTACATGTGCATACACTGGTTTACATGTGCAGTAAACTGGTTTACATGTGCAGTAAACTGGTTTACATGTGCATACACTGGTTTACATGTGCAGTAAACTGGTTTACATGTGCAGTAAACTGGTTTACATGTGCAGTAAACTGGTTTACATGTGTATAAACTGAAACTGGTTTACATGTGCAGTAAACTGGTTTACATGTGCAGTAAACTGCTTTAATGTGCATAAACTGGTTTACATGTGCAGCAAACTGGTTTACATGTGCAGTACACTGGTTTACATGTGCAGTACACTGGTTTACATGTGCATACACTGGTTTACATGTGCAGTAAACTGGTTTACATGTGCGTAAACTGGTTTACATGTGCAGTACACTGGTTTACATGTGCATACACTGGTTTACATGTGCATACACTGGTTTACATGTGCAGTAAACTGGTTTACATGTGCAGTAAACTGGTTTACATGTGCGTAAACTGGTTTACATGTGCAGTAAACTGGTTTACATGTGCAGTAAACTGGTTTACATGTGTATAAACTGAAACTGGTTTACATGTGCAGTACACTGGTTTACATGTGCAGTACACTGGTTTACATGTGCGTAAACTGGTTTACATGTGCGTAAACTGGTTTACATGTGCAGCAAACTGGTTTACATGTGCAGTAAATTGGTTTACATGTGCAGTAAACTGGTTTACATGTGCCGTAAACTGGTTTACATGTGCCGTAAACTGGTTTACATGTGCAGTAAATTGGTTTACATGTGCAGTAAACTGGTTTACATGTGCGTAAACTGGTTTACATGTGCAGTACACTGGTTTACATGTGCAGTAAACTGGTTTACATGTAAACTGGTTTACATGTGCATAAAGTGGTATAACTATGGAGTGAACTGGTCCAGATGAACAGGAAACTGAGTCCTTACTTTTGGTCACAGTCACAGTGTGTCAGAGTGTCTTTAAGTTTTTAATGGAGGGAGTTGCACAGGGTTACCAGTTCCTGCTTTAGACTTGGAGCTCCGTCTGCAGTCTGTAACAGAACCAGGTCAGACGTGTTGAACAGTCCCGTAGTTTGACCTCTCCTCGTACACCTGCTCTGTGTTTTATCTCCTTCTCGTCTTCACCCAAACTTCAGTATCTCTAAACTTCCCTCCTCCTCTGACTCTTATCAGGGCGTCGAGCTCATTTCCCCCCTGCGAGATTCCTTCGATACGAGCTTCATTTCCATAATGACGGCTGGCTGTCTGCGTCTCGGCGCTTCAGTCATTATGTGATTGAGTGCGATTATTAACCAGCTTTCCCCCTGATGGATGCTGTGTTTCCATTCGCTAATGAGTGAGGGATCAGAGACCGGCTCACTCTTTCCATCTCTGCCTCTCTGCCGTCACGGTCCCAGGTGAGGTTGTCTTTATGGGCGTCCCTGTTGGTTTGTCTACCTGGATCAGACTCGCCAGGCTGCACCTTTTTGTGGGCGTAGCACCTGTTTCAGCACTTGCAGGTAGAGGAACACCCTGTCACCCTCCCATGGGATTAATAGAACAGGAAACTACCCGAGTCCATCTCATATTTCCTATTTGGACAAGGGAAATATTTAGCTTTTGACTGCACTACATTTATGTGACAGAGGAGATTCACGTTTTACAGTCAGCGGGAGATAAATATGGCTGTTGTCTGGTAGAAACCTGCAAAATATCAGCTTTTCTGACAGTGTTTCAGAGGAGTTTCCAAGTGTCCCTGTATCAAAATAACCAAAGAGGCCACGAGTCCGATCCCCAGTTCGTGATCCGTCCCTGCTGACGGGGAGCCGAGTTAGATCCACCCGGATACAGAAGCTGATTCGCTATAGTAGAAGTTTACAGTCCACCTACTGTAATGTAACCAATAATTATAGCTCTATAGTTATAATACAGCCGTCCATTTTCACAGTGTGTTTTGTTACGATGTGGTGACGTGGCTCTGGCTGGTCACACCAGCTGCCGTGGCTCCGCTTTGCTGTTGTCCTGTTGTGTAAACAATCTAAAATGGTTATACAATATTGTTAATATAAATTTAAATTAATGCAAAATCCAATAATGTTGCAGAGCATTTAGCATGATGTCGTTATACACAGTGACGTAGTTTCAGCACCCCTGCCTTCGGCTGCCGTCCCACGTCTCTCTACTCGCGAACGTTTGTTCATCTTCTCTTTTTGCTGTTTAAAAACAAAATCTAAAGAAACCTAGTCCGTCTGTGGTGTCAAAGTCCTGCTCTTTGTACATCCACCATCCTCCTTGACCTCTGACCTCTGACTCCTGTGTGGTTCGTAAATGTTGCTCTTCATCCTCTCGAAAAGACATAATCCGGGCAGCGATTACGTTTCTCTCCTCAACAAAATCGGGAAAACAAAGTCGTATATAAACCTAATTTCTTGGAGACGTCACTCCACACGCTCTCCAGTCAGATTCTTTAGTTATGACGTGATCTTCCTTTACTGTGAAGAAGAGGAGGTTTTAAGACTCGGTAACAAACTAAATGTGTGTGTGTGTGCGAGCTGTGACCTCTCCATTGTATCATTGCGGCACATTAACCATTCTTAAACGGGCCTCTGCTGCTTTCCAAAACTACCAATCACAAACCAGTGAGCAGGCACAGTGGCGGCAGCCAGGTTGGCACGGCGGCGTTGCCAGCGGGCTCCCGGAGGCTCGCCAGCTCTGGGCCGCTCGCCTCGCCTCTCAACCACCTCGCTCCCTCGCTGGCTGCCAGGCTCCGGGCGATGCTGAGAGAAACCTGCTGCCACGCTTGCCGAGAGGAAGGCGGCTTCCAGGCCAGGCGGCGCTGGCTGCAGCGAACCGTCAGGCGAGGCGTTCCAGGCCTTCGGGTAATTACAACACTTGCCCTTTGAAAGCGAGCCCCGCGCTGCCGGCCCGTCCTGCTCGGTGTTATCTGGACGCTGTGATCCGAGCGCCGGCCTCTGACGCTGCGCTGCGAGATCCTCGGGGAGCCTTCGAAGGGCTCTCTCAGCTTTTTAGTTTTATTGTGTGTGTGTGTGTGTGTGTGTGTGTGATAGTGGAGGGCAGACGTGCCCGGACAAACCTTCTCTTTGTGCCTTAAGTAGATTCCACTTGTGGCGACGTCTGAAGTGGCTGCTGAGCGGCGAGGAGGAGCAGCCAGCGGTAATGATGCTTGTGTGGCCCGGCCGAGGCTCGCCGGCCAAACTGGCTCCTGTGGCTGAATTATTTTTGGGGCCTGAGTGTGTGTGTGTGTGTGTGTGTGTGTGTGTGTGTGGTGGCTGTATAGCGTCCTGAGGAGCCTCTCTGCAGCGGCGACGAGGGATGAACTCTCTCCGCCAAAATGAGTGACAGCGGCAACAACACACACCCTCTGTTTGTTTTATTTTTGCAGGTTTTTAGCCACACGCACGCACACACACACACACACACACACACACACACAGCCTCACACTCCCTCTCAGGTTTGTGTGTGTTGTTCCTCTCAGTCATTAGCCGGCCGTGGTGTTAGCCTGTTTGCGGCCCGGGGGGAAACGTCATTAAGGCGATATTGTGGACGCTCAGCCAAGGTTTGTTTTCGTCTTTGGAAAGGGGCCCCGGGTCCCTGGAGGGGCCCCGGCAGTGCTCCTGGGGTCCAGTTTGTTTATAACACTTCTTTGGCAGTTTGGAGGAGGTTGTCACCACAGCAGCACCAGTGGGTTTCCAATGCTAATTGGTCTCCTGGAACTTTCACTAATGGTTCCAAGTAGCTGGGGGAATAAATTATTGTGGCGCGTTCTATGGCAACAGTCACACATACAGATCCATACAGAGACAGAGAGACAGCGGGGACACAAACAGCGCTTAGTTTATGATTTTTCTGTACTTAGAGATCAAACGGCGTGATAAATGATTCATAAAGCGTCTCATTTGGCATTCGCAGCCTCGATTTGATGCTTGTTTGTCAAATGGCAATTTGATTCAGGACAGCATGGGGCGAATGCAGGAGCGTAATTGGACGTCGCGGGTCATATGCAATATGATTAATTTTTAAGAATTACCGGAAGATATGTTAATGACCCTCACAGCGATAAGAAAGGGGGGGGGGGGAGAAGGATGTGAGTTCATTGTGCAGAGCAGCTTGTCAGAAGATTATAGGCAGAGAATTAGATCTTATGTCAAGATAGTGTTGTTGTTATTAATGATAGATGGATCAGTTCTGTCACATTTTTTCACATTTGCATTTCAGAAAGCTCGAGAGCACGCTGATGTTTAGTGTTATAAATTCATTTTGACAAACACACTACATTACATTTCTGTCTCGTTGGAGGCTGAATGTGTTTCTCTGACTGGGACTCAAACACAAATACCACAGCGGAAAACGGAAAGCTCCTGCTTAAAAGTATGACTTAGTATTTGCACTTATTTTGAACACGGATTTTATAAAGAATTCATTGTTTCTGTAAATGTACTATTAAAATTTAAACATGGTATTTAATTTGGTGAATAATGACTAGTTTAGGACTTTACACCTTTAGTAGTAACAACTAAAAGGACAATATTTCCCTCTGAAAGTATAAAGCAGCATAAAATGTCAATTGTACTTGAGTACATGCACTCGCCTGAACCACGTGGTGTGTTCACTGAACGCAGCACATTTGAACGCTTCATCATCCAGACTGTTTACGGCCGGTTTTCCTGTAAACGTCTGATGAAACGTGTCTCCTCTCTGTCTGTCTGATGGATATTAATGCGTTGGATTCGGCCTGCCACTGTTCAACATGCCACACTGACCCACGACACCAAAAGCCTCATTTTGGCTCCACCCGTCCCCTGCGGAGCAGAAATGGAAACCCAGCGCTCCCTCCTCCCTCCGGATGCCTCCACAGACTCTGGACCAGCTCCTGGTCGTCTGGTCCGGTTTAATGTTAGAGTCAGCGGCTGGTTGGATGAAACGCTCGCCAGCCGGTTTGCCCTCTGGCTACCTGGACGGCTGTTTGGCGAGCGGCCGTCCGGTTGGCTGGCTGGTTGTCAGGGGCGACGGCACTGGGGGTCAGGGTGGGGGGGTCCACAGCGGTCCCTCCATCGCTGGCCGTCGTCCAACTGTTAGTGACCTTGGCTTAGACTCCACCCAGCTGGACAGAGAGAGTGAGTGTGTGTGTGTGTGTGTGTGTGTGTGGACAGGGGGAGTTGTTTTTCAAAATAAAAGTTGATATTTTGGAGATACACAATTTGGTAACGCTTTATTTTGCAGGTCTGTAATTTCCTAATAATTTTTTGAAAGTTTCCTGGAAAGAATTCTGTAATTTGGTTTCACTTTTAAGGAAAATAGAGACAAAGTTCTGAGGTAGTTGAGCTAGTTAGTTAGTTGTGTTGAGTTTAAGACTTTTAGTTTTTAGTTGTAATTCTCCCAGCTTTTGTTGTTTTCAGAACATGCTTTTAAATCTCAGTGTTTTTTAAATGAACTCCTTCTAACTGAGAGGTTTATTAGTATTTGAATACATTAAAATGGAGCAGGTCTTGGGTCGTTGTGTCCAGTCGTCCCTCTGTAAGCAGACACGAATCATATCATATTATTATATATATTATACGTTTGGACTGTTGCTGCTGATGCATTAATGTCGTAAAATCTTTTTGTCTGAAAGTGAGTCCTGTTTGTTTTTTCTTTTAAGCAAGCGAACCAACACGCTGCAGGGTTTTATGTAGTTTTAGCTGTCAGCTGGTTGAAATATTATTACTGCTCTGGCAGATTCATTCTTTTCAAACTGTTCGAGCAAAAATACAACTTTTGCTCCTTTGACCGACGTTGTTTGTGTAAACTGTAGCCGGCTGTCAACAGGCCCTAGTGCTAACGTTAGCTTACACTCGTGTGTAAAATGTGCTAACGTTAGCTTACACTCGTGTGTAAAATGTGCAAACGTTAGCTTACACTCGTGTGTAAAATGTGCTAACGTTAGCTTACACTCGTGTGTAAAATGTGCTAACGTTAGCTTACACTCGTGTGTAAAATGTGCAAACGTTAGCTTACACTCGTGTGTAAAATGTGCTAACGTTAGCTTACACTCGTGTGTAAAATGTGCAAACGTTAGCTTACACTCGTGTGTAAAATGTGCAAACGTTAGCTTACACTCGTGTGTAAAATGTGCAAACGTTAGCTTACACTCGTGTGTAAAATGTGCAAACGTTAGCTTACACTCGTGTGTAAAATGTGCAAACGTTAGCTTACACTCGTGTGTAAAATGTGCAAACGTTAGCTTACACTCGTGTGTAAAATGTGCTAACGTTAGCTGTGTTCTCTCTTCCAGTCGGTGTTGTGACAAGAAGAGCTGCGGAAATCGCAACGAGACGCCCTCCGACCCCGTCATCATCGACAGGTAGGAACTCACCTGCTCCAGGCTTTGTCTCTCTCTCTCTCTCTACTGCTGTGTACCTGTCTGTCCTCTCTCTTCAACACACACACACACACACACACCGGAGTCGGGTTCAGGTCCAGGACTTTTCCATCAGGTGGTCAAAGTGTGAACACACTGTGTGGAGTTTTGGGTTTCACGTTTTACAGAAGATGATATAATATAAAGTTTGTCGGAGGCGAATCAACGGACGCAATCTGCTGGGAATTAGTGGCTTTCGTGTTTAGGATCATTCGACAGTAAAACTTTGTTGGAGTATAAGTTGAATCACTTTTAGCATCAGCTGTTGTCTTGAACCTTGTTGCTCTCTGGTTGAACATGAAGCAGATTAGGATCGTTCTTATCCTGCTTACAGGGTTTTAGCTCATTTTACTACCAAATCATCCATCAGCAGCCGCTGGTTTCACTTCATTTCTAGCTTTCAACCACAACTCATGGTCTTCATGAGCAGATGGGATTTTCTTTCCCATTTTTCTGAACAGAAGTTGAGCACGAAAGTTTATTCTTTATTTTAGGAAAAGACGTCGTAAGAGAAAAATGGAAAAGATTGCTCCATGACAAACTTTATCCACTGATGAAGACCCTGAGACAAGGTTGAAATCTGTTTTTGAAAGAATTAGTAAGTGGACCTTGAGTTAAGATTTAGTTTTTTTTCCAAGATCAACGAACTCTCAACTTTATTTCTTTATTTCTTTTTGGGCAAAACAATCTCACCTCAGGATCCATTTAGTAGCTTTGTTGCCTTTCGATCATATCGCATGATCTTCATGTCGCCCAGTTGTTGTGGAATTGTAACGTTCATTCTTGACCTTGGAAACAAAGAAACTCGTGTGTGCGTTCGAGGACGCTCTGACATTTAAGAATTGATAGTCGGCTGCTAAAAAGCAAAACTTTGTTGTTTGTCAGAAAATTGAACCCAGAAGACGATCGATCGATAAACAAGCAGAGACGCTGTGAAAAGAAACATGTCTGTTTGGTTCTTTTAACAAATAACTGTCCTGGTCCTTGAACGCACCACCAGGGAGAGTTTTTAAACACGTTACCGCATGATGAGTGTTGTGTAACTTTGACATGAACATCGACTTGTACAGTCTGAAGTCTCTGCAAGTAGATTTTTACAGAAATTAAATGAGACCAGTGGAAGAAAACGGATGTAAAAACTGATCAGATACGGAAAACGTCGACTTGTTGATTTCCAGCTGCCTTCTTCTGTACAAACACATCCGTCTGATCTCTTTGTTTCTTCCTGCTTCCGTTGTCTGGCGTCTCACTTCTTCCTCGCCTCTCACTTCCGACACGATACTCGACTGTGTGAATTGTGCAATCAACACCACACGGAAAATAACGTCTACATGCTGCAGAATGAGCGCAGCCCCGATCAGATCTGTACGTCCTCAAACTTCCATAAATTACCTTTTCCGAGCTGGATTTAATGTGACATCTGCTCGTCGACTGTTTCCTTCCTGTTATGCACAGACATGATATCCACTGCTTTCTTTCTGCCCTGCGGTTTGCCTCTCAGGCAACATCCAGGGTGTCCTACCCTCTGGTTGTTGGAGCTTTTTGGGAAGCCTGAGAGGAAAGACCTGCAGACATTACTCTGGGCAGAAAAAAATCTAATCTAGAATCAATCAAACGTTTCGCAAATACAACATCATCTGTCATCGTATCAGGTTTCTGTCAATAAACGTGAATGTGACGTTAAGTAGGCTCGGATATGGGCAACGGCCTCCTCATCCAATTCACTTTAGGTTCAGAAAGTCCCGATTTGATTAGTTTTGATCCACTTCAGTTCTCTGGATCTTTTTTTAACATCAGAGTTTATCCTGTGAACTATTTTCTTTTCACCAGGTGAGATCAAACACGTTTACCTGCTTACGGAAAAGGCAACAAAGGAAATTCAATCTGAAACATTTATACCGGCTAACCCAACGTCTGTGCCTTTTGGCAGAGAATACGTGAGCGTTTGCACTGATGCAAAGATTGATTTGAACTGATGTTGGATCACTGATCTGAAAATAGATTTTTCCAAGTCCTAATTTTAAGTTTACATACACGTGTGCATGGACGGATAGAGGAGAGCGTCAGTGTTACTGGAATTTAACCATGTTGATGGTTCTGGAAAATACAGATCCCAGAATGCTTTGGGGGATGTAAACAGGAAGTATAACGTTGTCACGGAGTCGGTGAGTTAGCTGTGAGTTCGCTCCCGTCTGCAGTGGACACGTGGACGGACAGACAGCTGTCTCTGAAGGAAACACGTCTCTGAGTTATGACTGTGAGAAGGCGAGTGAGGGAGCTAAGTGCTGTAAAGTATCTTAAAGCTGACGTAACAAATATTATTTCATTTCTAATTTCAGGTGAAATACCTCGTTTTTGAGCCTTGCATTCACACACAGACACACTTTTTTTTAAAAAGAACCCTTCAATTAAATATTGTTAGTGACATGCAAGGCTCACAACGAGGTATTTCACCTGAAATGATAATGAAATAATATTTTGTTACTTCAGCTTTAATCTCCTCCGCGAGCTGCGTGTCGGTGAGCGGTCAAATCAGCAGCCAAGCTACAATAACTAACTTCCTGTTGCTACCTGCACGCGCCTGTCCCTTTCTCCTCACGCCGGGTCCCTGCCTCTCATCCCTCCCTCTGCTAGAATCCTGTAGACTATGAAAAGCCGTACAGTGGAGTTTTCTAGGTTGCTATGAATATATTTATTGTTGCGGACCTCCTGACTTTGTTGTGTCGACCGCACTTCGGACCAAACCTGCTGCCTTGACTTTATGAATTTTAAAACCAGCAGCGATGATGCCTTCATTTATTTTTCATCCAATGCCACATTAAAAAAAAAAAACCTCTCACCGTCCCTCAGTGTGAATATTAACTCCGACAGCCAATCGGACGATTCAAAACATCAGCATCACAATCCTTTATTAACGCCGCGTTCGTCCTCGCCGTCTAATCCCTCCGCCCTCTGTGTCCTTGGAGTCGGCGGCTGTCCGTCACAGCGCCCGGCTGTGATTGGTCAGGTCGCAGTGGTGGGAGCCAATGACCTCAGAGGAGGTCAGGAGGGAGAAGGAGGGGGAGGAGGGTGGGGGGCAGCACCAACTCCATGTTGGCTCGTTAGAGAGGCCTTGGACTGCGGCCAGGACGCACACACACACACACACACACACACACACACACACTCATATACTGTATGAGCGCAGACACACAAAAACACACATGCATGTATAAGCGAAAATGCATACACATGTTCATACAAGCCTGAATAGGAATACATCAGTGGGTCTGTACACACATAAAACTTACACACCTACGTTCTCACACACACACACACACACACACACACGCAGGTCTGTCCTCTCACCTCGGGCTGTGTGTGTCCTGGTGTGTGTGTGTGTGTGTGTGTTTGATGAGTGTTTTTAGAGGTTTTGTCACCTCTCTGTGTGTTCTGTCACACATGAGATGGACTCTATGCATCCAGCCACCATCTACAGACACAAGGCATTGTGGGTACTGCTGGGCAGAGCCGTATGGCGTCTCCGCTGTGCTGCGACAGTGTGCGGCAGAGCTGTCCAGCGTTTCATTATGACGAAGCAACGATAAAACTTTTTTATTGGCTAAATATGTGTCGGCGTGCAAGGAATTTGACTCTCCGAGAACGAGCTACACATGCAGTTGATATCCAGCTAAAACAGGGACAGCGAGCGCAGCGGAGAAACGTCTAGCTGTTTGTGCAGCACGTCAGTATACATGGCAATATGTGTCAGGGGTTGTTTTCTTCTAATTACCTGCTCGTGAGGACGACGGCGTGTCCAGTAAAGCCCAGTAAATGTACTGTTTGTACTGTTGGACTCCCCGAGTCCGGCTTCAGTGAAACACGAGGCCGCAGATCGGCGAGCAGCAGCAGCAGCCTGTAGGGGAAACCGTCCAACGTTTAACAGCCCTAACCCCTCCTGACGAACGGAACTGGAAAAGCGTAGATGAAGGAAAGAAGTACCGGCAGCCATCTTGCGACCCTTCGGTTTTATTTACACTGATATCTGTAACGTTCAGAACAAACTCTCTGCTGTTTTGTTCCTCGTTGTTTCTCTGCAGCTCCACCGCTTTAATTAGGACGCGACAGGACGCTGGTACTAGTCCACTAACCCAGGGAACACACACACACACACACACAGTTATTGTGCGCATATTAATGGACATGGACACACACATATATGTGCGGACACACACTCTGTCAGTCCTCTGCCTGTGATTTACTGCAGCTCTGCTTGTTTCTCTGCATTTTAGCGCCTGTTAAGAAATGCAAGATTTATTACTTTGACCCCCCTCTAATACACACTTAAACACACACACACACACACACACACACACATTACACATGGGGGGGGGGGTGTTTTAGTGTGTTTAGAGACCCATAGTAGAAATTATGTAGCTCAGTAGCTACAGTAAAGCAGTTTAATGTTGTGAATTCACGTCTCGCTGAAGTAAATCAACCTGACACACACACACACACACGTTCTTATTGTTCGTCCTGCGGTTGTGTGAAAACTGATCTTTGTGATGTTCATGTTTCATCTTTATCGCAGCAGTTTGGGGTTCAGTGCCTTGCTCAAGGACACTTTGATTTATCGCGCTGCCGGCTGGGCGTTAGATCAGAACACATTCGCATGAGTCATCGCATTAGTTTGGAGGACTTGGTTGCTTTTACCAATGCGTGATAGTTCACTCACTGGCTGGTGTGGCGAAAGTTACGCACGTGCTGCAGCAAAAAGCAGGGCGGGTAAAGGAAACGGTCGTGTAATATAGATAGACGCAAAAATGGCCGCCGTGTGACAGTAACATCTGTAAATGATGATTTAGAAGTGTTCATTTACTGCTCACTGAACATCACAAACACAATAATGGGGTAACTTTACCCAGGACCCAGAAAACCTCCCAAAGACACAAAGGGGCTTGTTTTGGCCCAGTGTTGTTGTTGTTGTATTACTGTTGGGTTATTAAATTAAAATATGGCGTGGCTGGGAACTGTTACTGGCCGTTCCGAATGCCACATGTACATCATTTTGTACAACTGACAGTAAATCTGACGGGTTTAAAGTAACACCGGGCAACAATAGCCATATTTCTGTTTGTTTCTATAAAAATAATACTAACACAGGATAAAACAACCCATTGCTGCCGGGTAAAGTTAACCATTACATTAATCCAATATTGTGTCGGTGCTACAGTGACCCAAACCGGGTAAATCAGCACAGAGATTTTTAGTGCGTAGACGCTTTAATATAAGGAGAAGGGAATGAAGGAGGGAGGGATTCTGGACACAGCTGTTGCTTCTGGAAAGAGACTTTTTTGCTGTTGCTTTATTTAAAATGTCACGTTTCAGAGCTGCGAGCAGTAAAAAGTGCAAACCAGCTGCGTTGTGCCGAGGCGGAGGAGCACAAATGTCAGACGGATCGAGATACCAATGGAGGCAAGAGAGGGAATATATTTCTATAGTAATGTGGGTGAACTCACTCTCACTGGTCACGCTACCTTGCTCGTCAGGGCCCACCCTACTCTGCTTCTGATTGGCCAGTCCTCACCTGGGTACCGCACATGTGCGTCTCACCGACAAAGACCGAACGGAAGTGCGACGCCTCGCTCTGAGCAGTGTGAGACACAATCTGGTGGTTTTTTTCAAAGTTAAACCATGTCAACCTGTTCTGGCACAACCCCAAAACACAATTATGGACCTGAAAATGAGCTTAATGTGGCCACTTTAACTATAAACTGAAGCTCTGCCGAAGAGATGCTGTCGGTCACTAACAGGCCTCTGCGTGTGTGTGTGTGTGTGTGTGTGTGTGTGTGAATATAAATGTGCGCTGATGTTCCTCTCAGAGGTCGCTTTGTTTCCTCCGTTTGCCGGTTAATGGCCGAAATCCTGCCGAGGCAGCAGAACGCGGCGCTGACGGATCGCCGTAACACCGCCGTTATTACACGCTAATATTGCAATTAGATGGGTGGACAAGTTGCCCGAGCAGGGCGATAAATTGCCACAGAGTGTCAGAGCGTACGAGGAGGCTGAGCTCTAATTACCCAGAACACGCCTCTCGACAGTCGCAGCCACCCGCCTCCACCTCCCCCTCCTCCCCCCTCCTCTGCTGTCTGACCATCACCCTCCTGCTTTAATGGTTGGGCCTTACATGGAGGTCACGACCCCCCCTTTACACACACACACACACACACACACACACTGCAGATCACCACTTGTTCCTCTAACGCCATTTGCAGCTTTGATGTCATCTGTAGAGAGGTGAGTTTAGAGTGATGGAGAGCGACCTTTGACCTCCACACACACACACACACACACACCATCAGCCACCCAGTTATCAGTTAGTCTCCACCCTCCTGCTTCACCCACTGCAGGGACACTCCTACTATCGAACCTGTCGCCCCTGATGTTACTAGCCAATGAGTGGGTCTCTCAGCAGCCCCCGATTGTATTCAATTTGTTTTTCAAAATAAGAAAGAATCTAATTTTTCTTTATATACCAAATTATTATTTAACGTTTAACATTAAAACTACATTTCCCATCAGCCCTGTTGCCTCCCGCCCCTCCTCTCTGAAGAGAATAAACCACATTGGAAGTGATTTTTACTCTCCTTCTCCCTCATCTGCCGTCTGAACCAAATGAAGGGAAATTTAAGGCTGAAGAGGTTCCAAACAAGCTTCTGAGTTTTTATGACAAATTGGTGTTTTTATTTTTTAAGTGCTGACTATTTTGAGAATCAATCATCGTTTGCAAAAAGAAACTCCTGCAAGCCGTCTTTGTCTCACAGCTAAGATGCTTTATCGTCTCCTGGGAGCAGAAATGCTGCAGAGCGAGAGGAAGGTCTGATTTACAGAGACGGTCCAGGAAGGACCAGCGCAGGACCTCCTCCGAGGTCTCTGTCGTTTTTATTGGTTAATTCTCCTTCACGTCTTCATTCTTTCATTTTCAGTCTTTCTGCCCGTTTTTGTTTGTTCTTTCAAAGTGTTTCTGTTCGTTTGTTACATGCTAGTATTACGATTCACTGTTGGAGGTGGTCTGTATTAAGGGGGTCAGAGCGCCAAGGTGCCCGGCCTGATGGATTCTTAACGATCTGCAGACAGATTGGGCTGAAATTTGGAGGAAATTAAAAAATGACTCGCGTTCAGAGCGTCGGTTATTTTCCACCACCGGATGTCGTTTTGCTGATTTATTCACGTGCAGGTTTGCACCTTACTGTGTTGATCGAGCCAAACACGTTTTCACAGCCGGGAACCTTTTAGCTCACGACAATACGCTGAAAACCATAAAGGCCTGTATCGTACTGCTCCGAGTGACGGCCCTGTGGTACGTTTCTCTCTGAGGTTTCAGCGGGCTGCAGACTCAGAGGTCCTGTCAACACCACGAACCCCTTGTGGCAACTTGGACACGCAAAGTTTATTATGAGACAAAAGTTTGATTATTTGACTAAACTTTGATTGTTAGGAAAATACCGAGCCTACAGCAAAGAAGCGGATTATAATGCAGGAGGTTGGAGAGGTTTCTGTGGACGTTTTGACTTCTTTTCACTGTGAAGGCGTGAATCTAGGTGCAGAGTGAGCGGAGTTAGCTAAGTTGGCCAGGATGTGTGTACTGACAGTCACTTTCATTTTCTCACATACAATGTGAGGCGACTGACAGTTCTCTCTGTTCGCGTCTTGGATGGACACGAAACTCTCCTGTTGAAAGACGAACAACTGTGTTCGAAAACGTCAAAGCTACAAGAAGCCTGTGGACATAAAAACTGAAGGAGAGAAGTCAACTACGACTCCCAAGATGCATTTCACTAACAAACATCCAATCACAGAGCTGCTGTTCTCTGTGAGGAACTTTTACATCCACCTTTGAAGTCAGTACGTTACTTCTTTCGACGAGAGCTCGAAGCTTTAAGTCATGTACTGTCTGTGTGTGTGTTGGACCCTATGGAGGGTTAACTCCACAGGGGTGGGTGGGTGGTGGGTGGGTGGTGGTGGTGGGGTTATCTGCCCCTGCGGACCCTTCCCAGCAATCGTAGCGTATTGATCGGGCGAGCGAGGCCCATCGGAGCCGGCCAGATTAAGAGTATAGATTTACAATAAAAGCAGGACATTACTGGGCAGGCGAGGCTAAAATTGAAAGGAGTGAGAGAGATGGGGGGGGGAGGGGGGAGTTAGGGAGAGGGTGAGGAGAGGAAGAGTCAGTCAGAGGGGGAGGAAGGCCCGGAGGTTTGCTGCAGGGGCTTCTGGGTGATCTGGGTTGAGGATCTGGGTGACAGTGGATTCATGCAGGTCAACTGCTGCGACGTGATTTCAGGTTTATGTCGGTTATTGAAGGAAACCAATGTTACGACGGCGTGTTAATGGGCTTTCATGGCGCCGGCATTGACTGAGGACCTATAGGGGCAATGCATCATGGGTAAAGTGGGATCAGGTTATACTGAAGGTGTTTTATTTTGAAGGTTGCTGCTGATAGATGAGATTTTGTACCAATACTCAATGTCTCCAATCAATTTGTACTATTTTTTTTATAACAAACTGCTTCTAATTGGACATTTGAAACTGTCAATAATAACATTTTTTAAGTATTTGAATTGTGATTATGATCAATGTCCTAAACATGACGCCCCGTCAATAATCACTTTCATATTCAACATTTTTAAATTAGAGAATTTTAATGTCAAAAACAAAAATATAAAAACGTTAAGTGTAAAAGGTTTTGAACAAAAAAAAAAATAATTGCTCAAAGTTCACTTTGTAGCTTTTTCTGGAGCTTTCACTCGCATATCCTGGTCTTCCTTTGTGTATTGGAGTTTACCTAAAAAACCTGGCTCTACCAGGCTCTACTGAAAGACACTACCCGGGTGCATTGTGGGAAATGTAGGATCCAGTGTTTCTGGACTGAAAGTCAGGACGTCTCCGCCTCTGCTGCTCAGATTTGGACCGTTGTGTTTTCTCTCATCAGTTAGACAGATGATGTCACACTAAACGTTTGTAAGACCAACACACGTCCAACACCTGATGCTCTCAAGGCCATGTCAACAACCTCACGTCCTTTCACAGTTCGCAGTCACAGAAGGTTTGTGACTGCCGATGGGGAAATGCTTCTTTAAGATATGCAGGATTTCCTGATTTATTTCAGCCATTTCTTTTGACCAACGGGTGCCGGCCGCTGTCTTCTCCTGTCCTCCCGCTGCAGCTGGACAGCTGCTTCTGAGGACAGAGACGCTGTGACGGAGGTCGGCGTTTGTGTGAGTGTTTGTGGTTGACGGGTGGGCAGTAAAATATAGATGGTAGCTGGACACGGCAGCAGGTGGCCTGATGTTCAGACTGAATTATTCACCAACACACAACCACAGGTCTCTAACATGCAGACAGACACGAGGACACACACCTAGTTTACATCTGAGGATTTTTATTAAACCAAAGCGTTGTATTTCCTATTAAGGAATTAATATTTATTTACATAGTATAGTATTTACATTAAGGGAAGTTTTGTTCCAAAACATATCAAAAAGCAGCGACACTGTCTTTCTCCTCCTCAGTACAATCATCTGGTCACGTTCACAGCTGCTGCGATGCCGATTCCTCCGTGATGTTTTCTCACGTTTGCACTTCATTTGGATGTAACTCGGCTTTTATTTCAAACCTCCATGTGTTTCTCTGTGAGCAGGAGGACTGCGCTGGGTAGCAGCAGAATCTTCTTTCATTTTAGAAGTTGACTTTGGAGAGAGCGAGAGAGCGAGAGAGAGAGAGAGAGAGAGGTTAAGTGTCAGTCCTGTTTTTAGAGTTGTGTTTACTTTATGTGACCGAGAAGAGTAACAGGAATAGTACAGAGGAATGACTAACACTGGGAGTGTGTGTGTGTGTTTACTGCGCTGTGATCAGATCTCATGACTGACCTCTGCCTCTGTTTTCCAGAAACTGTCTTCTCTAGAAAAACCACAGCATCAGTCGCTTGTTTATGTTCAGCTTCTCTCTGAAGCTCAGGGGACGAAGAAGCCTCTCCCTCTTCTGTCCGGAGAGTTTAGGTTAGCCTCTCACATGTGTGTGTGCGATGGTTTCGGCAGGAGATTTTGGGGGTAGTAACCTGTCCCTGCGTCTGGGTGTCTCCATTAGGCCCTGGTGGAGCCGGGGCCTGCAGGGGCCCTCGGGGCTCGGCCAGGCTTGACGTGATCCAGGGAGAAATGTTCAGTGGCCCGGGTTGCCCAGAGCCGCTTACCACAGGGGAGGAGGGGGGCGTTTGTATGCAAACATGAGGGCTGATGGAGGTCAGCTCACCTGGCAGATGGCTAGATCCACCTGGAGTCCAGATTTAGCATCTAATGACTCATTTCATTATCTGTTAATCTGCCAGTTATTTTCTCGATTAGTCAATCAATGGTTTCATCTGTAAAAACTCAGAAAACAGCGAAAAGTGTCCCCGTTTCTCAGGTTTTCGTCTTCAAATGTCTTGTTTTGTCCATACAATCAAAGACTCGGTTTACTGGGACCTAAAACAGAGAAAAGCAGAGCGTCTCCATATCGGAGAGGCTGACAACAGCGTTTGTTTGGTCCAGTAGGAACCGCATAAAGTTTGCAAAGCTGTCAGAAAACCTGCAGGATCACAGCAGCGTCTTAAACATTACATAAAAACATTCACAGAACTGTTAGAAAAACGAGCCGTTTATTGCGAGGATCCACATCCGAGCTTGGATAGGAAACGACTACAGGAAGCCGCGGTCCACCTGAGACAAGCGCCCATCAACCGAATACGTCCTGAACACAAACGCAGGTGAAACAGAAACCAACCTGAGGGCCCCCGAAGGCAGCACCAAAACCTGCTGTCCGGTTAGAGTCTGGGGTCCTGGTTCAGAGAGGACCAGAACCCGTCCCATCACTCGACTCGACCCTTCTCCAGGTCCATCAGCTGGTTCCCACTTCCTGTTGACTCTTAATTAGATTGAGGAATTAAGGCCAAATGTGATTACATCACCACCTGCAGGTTCGTTAGCCGCCTCAGCGTCAACATCCAGCGGTGCTCAGCTGGAACCCCCCCGGACCCAGGGCGGGGCACTCACCAGGGGATCATGGGAACTTTGGGAGCCCACCTCCCCACCCCTTCTTCCTCGCCAAATCCCCCTCCCAGCATGCACCTCACCCCCTCAAGGCAAATCACCTTGTTAATCTCAGTACACACACACACACACACACACACACACGGATCCCACTTCCTTTCGCTTGTTATTCTTTTTCCGACGCCCAGACTCGGAGAGCTGATATAAAGTGCTCTGTTCCCCTCCAGATGTAAAACGAGTAGCGTTATATCTCACCGCAGCTGACTGTGATCATCGTTCAAGATGTCAGGAAACACGACACGCCAACTGGACACCACTTGTCACCTATAAGAGGAGACGGTCCTATAAAACCAGTAAAGAAACAATGGATCCGAGTCATCCGGCTGATACTCGTTTAATAAAGCCATGGTCAGGTGTATATGTGGATTCTTTAAGACTGACGGAAAACAAACGGCGCCAACATGCATCACTGTCTGTAGCTCGTGCCGTAGGTTTAATTTAGTTTTATACAGGCTGGACATCAACGAGGTCGCTGCCGCAAGGTCACCATCCTTTAACTAATTCCAGATCTGTTGTCCGAGTTAGAAAACGGCCCATTAAATTCCACAATATCAGCTGAAACTACGAATGATGAATCACCCGATCCCGAGGCCCCCGTCCTGGAGAGGGGCTCACAGTCACAGACTTAATCCCGATATGTTGACTGCTTCTCCTCAGCGCCTCCTCCAGGCTTTGCAGGGACGTGTTCTAGTAGTCCGTCTTGTTGGCGCATCTTCTGCATCATCTCGTAGAGTTTCGTCTTCCTTTCCTCACACACACACACACACACACACACACACACAGATCGCTGACGTCTCGCTTTCAGTTTCAGTTCCAGACTCTTCCCAAGATTTCCTGCGAATTGGTCTGTGAATCTTTTGAAGCAACTGTTTATTTGTTTCTACCAAACGTCATTTATTGTCTGTTTTTTAATCACATGTTGAGTTTAATTTATCTGAGCGTGCCTCCGGTGGATTCCCCTCCTGTTTTTACACGGTACAAATTCCTGTTGTGGGTTTTAACTGAACCTGGAAGGCCGGTAGTTCTGGATCGTTTCAGGTTCTGTAGGTGAACTATAACAAGGCTGCCCTGTGTTGTCGATGTGGTTCATACAAAGAGGACTGGGGGGTACATCTGTGCACTGGGGGTGTCAGGTGAGAGTTTATTCACAGCGTTGTTGGTCAGAACTGTTAGTATTCAGAACATCAGCGCTCTGCTCTGATGAGAAACATCTCCTCTCTCTCTCTCTCTTTCTGCCACTCATTCTCTAGCTCGCTCACCCTCCTCCTCATGTTAATCACTCGAGTGTTTTCCCAATTAAGAATGCACTGATAACCTTCCATCACACACACACACACACACAGCAGTTTAATCAGGAATATGAGTGCGGTGTGGCTAATTAAGGACGACCATCCGTGGGCTCCTGCCTCGCCAGCAGATGTGGGGGAGGGGATGGTGTGTGTGTGTGTGTGTTGCCATGTTAGTGTGTTAGCAGACGTTTGTTTGGCTCGTCTGCTACTTCCTGTCAGAGGACGGGATGATCACTGATGATTGGTTAGTGGTCACGAGCGGTTACGTTGCCGCCATGTTGGAAGGTGACTGTCTGGCTCCTTTTTGTCGTTTTTTGTTAATATTGATCTGGATGCAGGAGGCCACATTAGATTAGTTTCTTACTAAATTAAGTGTTTGTTAAAACAGCAGCAGTTTGAACAGTTTCACAGATTTTTTTTTAGTTACCTTTTTAAAAGGATTTTTTGTGGCATTTCATGCCTGTATCCGAAAGGAGGCAGTAGAGAGATGACAGGAAGTGAGGGGAGGGAGACGGCTATGTGCAACAAAGCTCTCTGGCCAGAAACGCTTTTCTTTTAGTTCTGATATCAAATTAATTCCTTTATCATCATTTTGCAGACGGATATTTAGTTAATTCCACAAAGGATCTGCAATATTTCCGCAGAGTTTCAGAGTTTTGTTGATGTGCGTTCCCCAATAGCCAATATGAGGCAGGATTTGCCCTCAGCGTGTCCATCGCTGACTCTGATTGGCTGAGACACCTGTCAATCAAGCAGACACGCCCCTAAAACGCGCTCTACTCTTTAGTGAAAGAATAAGTTTCAGTATCGCCATCAAAGACCAGAGGAAGAAGTTTAAGCAGCTGCTGATTCTTGTTCAGATTTGTATCATAAAATTTGAGACTTTCTGAATGGAGTTCTGTACAGTGAGTTTTTTCTTGGATGATGAGTGTTTCTAAAAGGACAAATGCGGATACTAATGGCAAATGTATACTTTCTGAATAGCCATGATGGTCAGCGAGGGTTTGCGTGACATAAATGTCTTATCTGTTGACACTTGTGGGCCAAAGATTATGACTGTGTGGGCTGTGCAACAGAAAACAACATTTCTATTGGACAACACTGCAAAACCCTGGATTACATCCAGTGACGATCCACATTTGAATATGTGCTGCTTTTCTTAGTCTTCTGTGACAGTTAACAACAACACATTTGAAGACATTTTTATCTGTTTTCTTCACTGTTTAACTGATAATGAAAATAATCGTCACTTGCAGCCCTAACAGTACAGAAATGTGTGTGCAGCATGCATTAGAAAATGATCAAGGAAGTACAGTTTCTGTGTAGAGCCAGGTAAGAAGGGTTATTATTAAGTAACTAATTAATGTTGAATTATTTTCATTCCATTATCGAAAAACAAAACATAATAATATATTTAATACTCAGACTCTGTTTCAGTGGGACGTTTAACCCCAGAAAACACGAAAACACACGACCTGAGGCAGAAAGGGAGCTTCTTTTGTGCAGATAAATTAATAAATAAACAGAGCTGGTGTGTGTGTGTGTGTGTGTGTGTGTGTGAAGAGTGAAATGTGAGGCGGGCAAGTCCAGACACGACGACAGCAGGAAGAGAGATGGAGAGACGGGTGAGGGGAGGGAGGTGTGGATGGACAGGTGGGGGTTGATGGAGGGGTGAGAATGAGACAGTTGGGGAGACAGAGAGGAGAAGAGAGGGAGGGCAGATTAAGAGGGTATTGATTTCTATATAAAGATGGAGGGATGTGATATGGGGGGAGGCGGGGGGGTGTCGCAGGAGGAGAGGAGGTCGCTGGGGAGGAGAGACGGCGGTTTGGGTTACATAACGACCAAAACACCCGTCTGTCTCACTATCGGTCTTCTCAGTCTGCGTTCTTGGGAGACGCTGGGGTGTGCGGTTGAAAGCTCTGAAAAAGCTAGTAAGTGGAGTTTTGAGTCGAGACAGCAGGTGCACAGGTGTGTTGGAGCGCAGTCAGGTGCTGTCCCAGCTGCTAACTGAACAACCTCCGTCACAGCAGGTTCCCGCCGTGTGATCACATGGTTATCAGCATGCGATCTGGATCCACAGTCTGGACACGTTCGTAAAGGCTACGTAGCGTGTGAGGCGGGGGGGCGAGGGGACGCGGGGGACGCCGGCTGACCGGTCGGCGCTAACCAGCAGCCGCTGTCAGCCTCTCTGAGTCTCTGCTGGACAGACAGGAAGTCTGCCGGAGCTTTGACTCACTGGAAGATCCTTCACGTCCCTGTGGGAGAGTCGCTAGCAGCTCTGTGCCAGTACGTAGTCATAGCCCTGCTGTTCATCAGACTTGCTAATGCTAACGCTAACGCTAACGCTACCACACAGCAAAACCAGGGTCACGTGACTGATGGGGCTCGCCGAGTGCTAGCTTTAGTGCTATCGATGTTCTCCGCTGGCTCTGGTGACCTTCTCGCAGTGTAAGAAATGTTAGCGTAGTTAGCGAGCTGTCAGCTGCCTCCAGCGTCCCCCCGTCGCCTCCTGTGATTGGCTGAGAAAACGGCCCCTTCTCCTGCCGTCACTTTCTCAAACCCTGCAGACAGTTTAACATGCCGTTTAAGTCACAGACACTTCATATAATTATACATACTGAACCAGAGTAACAAAACACACACACACACACTCGCACTCGCTCAGCAGCAGCTCTGAAGCATGACAGAGTGTGTTTCTACCTGCCGTACGGAGCCGTGTAATCCCTTCGCACCGCAGCGGGCGTTCATCAGCTTCACCTCGCCGCCGAGGCTCAACACAGCCAGGATCAGCTGTGTGTGTGCGTGTGTGTGTGTGTGTGTGTGTGCTGGTGTATTATGGGTGTGAGCACAACATGCCAGGGGAGGAGGCAGCGTCATCCATATTTGATGGCACTCCCGACGTCGAAGCCGAAGGAGACACACACTGAAACAAACGTGCAGCCGTAAACCTTCAAATCCACAAACGCACGTCGACACGCGCGTCTGTTAGCGAGCGTTCGAGCTCCATTTTGAAAGTTTTGTGTTTGAGGTTTAGAAACCGATTCACGATCGATGGTTTGATTGTTGTCTTTCCTTTTGACTCAGTTCAGTGCGTATTCGTATAGATTTCGTAACGACTGAATACACGCGCGTGTTACTGAAATGCTCATCGTGATGGTCGGCGTGTTTTCCCATCAACAAGCTAACTTGCTGCCCTTTTCCAGCAGCGTTTGTTTGTGAAATGCAGATTTCTACGCGTGGATAGATAGAGCTGATGAAGAAGAGCGGTGGCGGCGTCTTCATCTCAGTTAATGAATGAAGTGAAATTAATTCTGATTATTAGGCTCTGTCACGTTTCAGCCGACCGCCTCTTCACGACCTTCAGACCCGTAGTTTCTAAACTTATTTCTAGCAGACGAACATATTTCTTCAATATTCTCAAGTTGTTCACCAGGACGCGCCTGGTTACATGGTCAGAGGAAGATCGTTGCCATGGTTACGTAATAAAAGCGGTGACGCTGATGACGGGACGAGAGCCCGGGTCACCTGTCCAGCACGCCAGAGGCTTCTGTCAGGAGGTCAGCCGTAAACACGAGAGAGAAAAACGCACAAACATCCGTACACAGGTGTATACAGTATGTGCACGTGCCACACACACACACACACACACACACACACACACACACACACACACACACACCTTCACCTTCTCTGTGCGTTTTTTCAGCGTTTCAAACTGTTGCCAAACAAGCAGCTCCACTTTTTTTTTTTTTCTGTGAAAGCGTGAAAACAATCGAGCTGAGCTGCATCCTGCTGCTGCACACACACACACACACACACACACACACACACACACACACACACACACACACACACTGCAGCTCACTCACCCACAACACAAATCAATACCAATTTATAATTCAGGATTGCTGGAGTTTGGGTTTTAGGGCAGCCTGGCTTCCAGTCTTCATAAATATTACAGTGTTATTGACTTGATCTCAATGAATTGGAGATTTTCTTCTTCTGCGTTTTTTTTTCCTGCATTGCAACCCCCCCAACTCCCCCACCCCCTCCTCCTTTCTTTCTTTATTTATTCTCTTTGAGTTGGAAATGAGACAACTAACGGGAGATAACGTGGTAGCTAATAGCCGATGGACAGGCTGAGACCCCCTGACTGACCCCCCACCTCAGCCAATACACACACACACACACACACACACACACACACACACACTGCAGCCTCGTCCGCTCATTGGTCAGACGGAGCTGACAGGATTTGTCGACCTCAAATCTGAACAAAGACGTCGTCGTGTCAGACACTGATCACCAGGATCTGTGTGTGTGTGTGTGGCGCACAAACACACACACACACACACACACACACACACACACACACACACACACACCTTCACCTTCTCTGTGCGTTTTTCAGCGTTTCAAACTGTTGCCAAACAAGCAGCTCCACTTTTTTTTCTGTGAAAGCGTGAAAACAATCGAGCTGAGCTGCATCCTGCTGCTGCACACACACACACACACACACACACACACACACACACACACACACACACACACACACTGCAGCTCACTCACCCACAACACAATCAATACCAATTTATAATTCAGGATTGCTGGAGTTTGGGTTTTAGGGCAGCCTGGCTTCCAGTCTTCATAAATATTACAGTGTTATTGACTTGATCTCAATGAATTGGAGATTTTCTTCTTCTGCGTTTTTTCCTGCATTGCAACCCCCAACTCCCCACCCCTCCTCCTTTCTTTCTTTATTTATTCTCTTTGAGTTGGAAATGAGACAACTAACGGGAGATAACGTGGTAGCTAATAGCCGATGGACAGGCTGAGACCCCCTGACTGACCCCCCACCTCACCCAATACACACACACACACACACACACACACACACACACTGCAGCCTCGTCCGCTCATTGGTCAGACGGAGCTGACAGGATTTGTCGACCTCAAATCTGAACAAAGACGTCGTCGTGTCAGACACTGATCACCAGGATCTGTGTGTGTGTGTGTGGGCGCACAAACACACACACACACACATACACACACAATCAATTGAAGTCGATTCAGTGCCATTTGATCATTGATTGATTGATTTTAGGACGAAATCTGTAAACATGTATATATCGCTGACACAGTGGAAAATACACACAAGCATGTACACACACGTGTATACACACACACGAGAATACACAGAAATACACAACAATAATGATGTGTTGTTGTTGTTTTTTTTCTCAATGTAATTTGAAGACAGGATTTACCCAGAATCCTCTCTTCCTCCCCCTCCACTTCTTCTTCTCTTCCCCTCCCATACAGTACAGATGGAGGTATTGATTTTCCTCCTGACCACCAGCACAGTTTTCTTATTTTTGTCTCATCCGATCCGCCTGCTGACAGACACTAATGACAGACAGTGTGTGTGTGTGTGTGTGTGTGTGTGTGTGTGTGTGTGCGTGTGTGTGTGTGTGTTATTTCCCAGCCCAGTGTCAGTGATGTCAATAAAGTAATAAAGTACAGGAGTATTATGCTGCTAAATGTAAAGCCCCTCGTCTGCACCACCAGCAAACGTTGAAACGGCTGTGCCAGAGTTCCATCCGGAAACTTGCAATTTAACTTTAGATGAAGTAAATCAAGTCCGGTCTCATCTGCCAACGGGGCAAGTGGCTCTGATGCTGTCATGCATGAGTCTCTTACTCACATGTTTGATGCTTGTTCGATCCACGGAAAGGTGCTTTTGTTCATAGAATAAATGGGATCTGTTGGCTCTCTGTAAATAATATTATAAAGAGTACAGTCCAGACCTGCTCTATAGGACAAGAGCAATGAGATAACTTCTGTTATGAACTATATAAAGACAACGTCCCAGATGAGATATTTCTGTTTGTCGCCCTGTCCTGTGCTGAGGACGTCCAGGTCTCGTCAGGTCTCGTCCAGAGACGGGTTTTACAGTGGTCAGGGTTAGAAGGGAAACGCACTGTATGAAAGACGTAGTGGTGGCAACCGCAGATATAAATCCAAAATCACACAAGCCTCCTTTATTCTCAGTAATGAGGAAACCAATCAGGGTGTGCAGGAGCTGCAGGAGCCCGTGAAGATAAGAACAGACTTGATTTGACCGCCTCGTGTCCCCCGTCCGTGGTCATGAAACGCGAGGCCTTAGGACGCGTGGCAAAAGTTCAGCATCTATTTGCTGATGTGCAGAGTCCTCCGGGATGCGAGCTGTAAAACTGTTCGGGACGTGGCTAGGGCTAAGTACTCCCTCCACCTGGGACCTTGTCTTCCAGCCGAGAAGGGGGGCTGGGGGTCCCAAATGTGGAACCAGGTTGACCCATCTTATGGAAATGCTCAACAGTGCTGATTCTGCAGTCTGAGAGGCAGCTTCCCTCTCACTGGACCTGCACAGGAGGTCAGCAGGTAAGCAGCAGTAATGTGTGTGTGTGTGTGTGTGTGTGTGTGTGTGTGTGTGTGTGTGTGTGTGTGTGTCATCTTCAGAAATATTTTCCTCAGAATTCATTCAAATGTGTCTAATCAATAACGACCCTTCAAAATAAAAGCAGAGCAGAGAGTGATAATAATTTCAAATGGCAACAGAATGAAAATAAAATCATTTTAAGAATGAATTTAAATAGAGAGCCACACTGACAACATATATATTCACCAGAATATCCAGATACATAAATGTTGGCCTGATCGATCAGACGGTCTTTATTGATCCCATAAGGAAAGCTGCCGAGGTGGAAGGTTTAAACAGACATAAAATAAATAATATGAGGAGATTTAGTGAGAACAACGGGATTAGTTCCTTCAAGGACCTTTATGTGTTTCCAACGTGACGAACAGTAAAGTAAAAGTGCAATGACGTCATCCTTTACAGAGCTACTTCAGGGAAAGTGTTCAATTATTTAGTATTAGATGGACCCAGGGATCAAATGTCTAAATATATATATATAACTGTACCAATTAAACCCAGCTTCAGTAAACAAATACAATAACAAATGAAAAAAAAATACTGAAAAATACTCAAAGTACAATTTTGAAAAAGTGTGTTTTGTGGACGTGAACATTTTAAAGTCAGCGTGGATAAAAACAAACTTCCACTAACAGTAACTTGTTAACCGTTCGACGTGTCGGCAGCCTTTCTGACTTAATGAACACCTAGAATACCATCATTTACATAATCAATAAGTAACATAAGCTACTGTTTAAGCTAGTGACAGTGAACTCGTCGAAGCTTTTCCCCCAGCTCGGGAGAACGCGACACAGTTTGATGCGCCGCGTGGATCGCCGTGGCAACACGCTAACAGCTTTGCTGGTCAGAAACGGGCCCATTGATTCGTTGATTGACAGCTAGGCACGCCAGTCGGTTGACGAGTACACCTGACTCGGAGAGCGGGAGGGAACCCGGTGTTTCTGTGGGATTAACGGGGGTGTTCATGTTGCGGTAGACTCTCGATACCTGAGTACTTGTTGGCTGCGCACCTGTCATAGACCTGCACGCACCTGTCACGTCCGTAGAGCAGATATTTGTGAATAAATGAAATAAATAGACGGCGTGCAGCAGGAGGATGTTGATGCAGGAGAGTCAGTTTTCGGCAGCGATTGGATTTTGGTCACGACGGCGGCACGCCGATCCTCCGGCTCTGCCCTTTTGGCTGACAGAGGATCATCTGCTGCCGGATAATCATGACTGAAATATTGAAGCGGTGGCGTTTTGGAGGCGAGTGGAGCTGAAATTTGGCACTTGGCAGAGTGGTGCAGGAGGAGGGGGGAGGTGTGAGTTCATCCCCTGCCTGCCCGCAGTCGTCTTCCTTCAGCCCCGCAGTAAAACCCCTCTTAGTGGGTAGTGCCATCTGGCCGGGGCCCCTGGCGGAGGCGTAACGGCGCCCAAAAAACTCGGGGTCGCGATGCTTTACTGCCCAAGCCTGCTGCCTGCAGATGGCAGCGGGCGTGCCGCTGGAAAACGCCAAGGTCGCTGCAGCATGTGGCGCGGTGGAAGGGAGAGCTAAATGGCAGCGGGACGGGGAGAGGAGGGGCACCGCTGGAGCCATAGCAACATCAGGGCCGTGCTATGCTACATTAAAGAGCAGCGCTAGCTCGCCATATGGGAGGGCTACTGCTATCAAAGCTAATAGCTATGTTAGCTTAATGCACACACACACACACACACCCTTGTACTTGTATCTTTGTGAGGACTGTCATTTACATTATGCATCACCCATCACAGCTAAATGCCTCACACCAAGTCTTTACCTTCAGACAGCCCTTTGAAGTTGTGAGGACCGGCCAACACGTCCTCACTCTGTAGGTAAAATACGTGTTTCAGTCCTCATTATGTAGCAAATACACACACACACACACACACACACACACACACACACAGCGAGGTGGCAGCTGGTGGAGTGAAAAGCCTCCCAGTACAAAGGAATTTAATAAGAGAACAGCTGAATGAGACGCAGACAGACAGATGTCTGTCCTCCCAGCGTGAGGAGCTCCACACCTCCGCTACCTGTCTGTCCGTCTCGCTTCGGTTTGCTTTATTGGCGTGACGTGTGCGTACACGAAGCAAAATGGTTGACGTAATTAAATACACGCCAAAGGGCCAAAAGTATACGGACACCCACGCGTCTGTGATGTTTTAAAAAAAAGCCCTTTAGACCAGATAGTTCCGGGAACTGTGGAGCCAAAGGCAGAGCCAGATCAGCCCGCTATATGGCCCCGGGGCAAAAACGAGCCCCGCCGACCCCTCTGTTTCTCCCACTGAACTTTATTGTCCCAGTGTGGAAAACTGCCTTCAGCTCCACCACATAAGGGGACAAACGGCAGGGGCGCGACATCAGCAAACACGCACAACACATACCGAAATACTGAAATCAGTATCACGAGGTCAGATAACGACGCAGGTGTTGCTTTAAGGGCCCTGTCTTTCCAGGTTACATTGCGCTTTAGTGGTGAGTAAAGTACAAACCAACAAATGTTCGGTTAATTCAATTAAAACAAACTAATTGAACCCGGAGCCTTTGAGGCCCCCCGAAGGGTCCGGGTTGCCCACTTTGCCCGGTTGGTGGTCCGGCCTTTGCCGCAGGAGCTAAACTAGAAAATAAAAGTCCCTTTCGAGTTTTCAGCACGTCTGAAGAAGCACAAAGATCAGATCAGACTGATAATGGGTCGTGAAGTGGAGGAGGCGCGTGTGCAGCTCGATATCGCCGTTCATGCGATGGAGTCAGTAACTGGTGCATTCAGTGAAGTCGGTCTCCTCCCGGTTCTCCCGGTTCTCCCGGTTCTCCCGGTTCTCCCGGTTCTGGCCAGGTGTGTTCACTTTTTCTTTTGTTCTGTTCATCCCTTTGTCTCTCTCCCTCCTTCCTTCACTCTCAGTGTCTCTCGTCCCAGGACGCTCTCTCTCTCTCTGCCTGCAGCTGAAGATGAGACTGAAAATTAATTTGGGGGGTTTCATTAGATTCACTTTTTGGCCCATTTCCCCGGGTTTGGTCCCCGAGCACACACAACTACACACACACACACACACACACACACTAACTCTGTCCATTTCAGCTCTGGGATGAAGGGAATGAGGAGGAGGAGGGAAGCGAGCTAAATTACAAAAAACAGAGGTGTGTGTGTGTGTGTGTGTGTGTGTGTGAGGCTGTATTTTAATGATCACTACTACCAGGATGCCCTGAGGAGTCATCAATACCACAAATTAAGTTATGTGCATCTGAGTTTCTTACAAACACACACACACACACACACACCCTGTGTTTCGGTAGTCGAGGTGTCCTCGTGCCGAGCCGCGCTGTGAGAAACTGCGACAGAGCTGTTGTTACCGTGGTGACATGCTGTCGCCTACCTGCTCACTCTGCCAGCGGCGGAAGAAGCACTCAGATCTTTTCCTTCAGTGAAAGTAGTGACACCACAGCGTAGAAACACTCTGCTACAAGTCAAAGTCGTACTTAAACAAAAGTATCAGCATCAAAATAAACTTAAAGCACCAAAAGAAACAGTACTCATTATGCAGAATAATATATATTATATTACCGGATTATAATTATTGCTGCATTAATGTGTTCATCGCTTTACTGTCGCAGCTGCTGAAGGTGGAGCTCATTCGAACTACTTTTTATATTGCTGAGTAACTTAATCTATAATAAAACATCGGAATTCATTAGTCGATTTAAATTAATTATCTTAATCTGCAAAGTAACTAGTGCAGTAAAAAGTACAATATTTCCCTCTGAGATGTGGTGGCGTACTGAAGTAAAGTACGAGTGCCTAACGTGACTGAAATAAAGGGAGCTGGTATTCTCCTCTGAGTGGCAGTGTAGGGAAACAACATGGCGGCCATAATGTGAGGAGATAAAATGTACAGAAAATATAACTGAACTGTTAGAAAATGTTTCTTAAATACTCTGAAAATTGTGCAGAGTTTGGTTGGTGACTCGTCAAACACCTCTGGACCTGGACTCCTGGACCTGGACTCCCTGCCTGTTTATCGATCGACCGATCGGCTCTCTGATTGTGGGTTTTTTGTTATCGACATTGCGCAGATCTGTAGTCTTTTCTCAGGATGCAGCTTTTCATCATCTTTCAACCAAAAACAGGAACGTTCAGAGAGAGCGGCCGAAGAGCTTTGTAGTTGTTGGAAGAACAGTTTCTGTTTCTCTCGCATGAAACCTGCTGCAGGTTTCTTTCTGCTGACCTTCCTCTGCACACACAGATCTTTGTCTCTGTCCTCGTTTTGTTTCTTTAACACCTCAAACACTGGGGTTCAATATTCTCTCTGTCCAATCTCACCCGCTGTCACCCAGCACCACCTGCTTTCTGCTTCTTATTCTTCAAAGAATTTATTTTTTGAGAAATCTTCAGCGTCTCCTCGCAGCCCGTTCGTTTACTCGCTCTCGGACTCTCACCTCCTCAGGTAGATTGAGTTTTCAAGGTGAACGTCCCATTACAGGAGAAGGTTGACAAATTAATTTGGTGGGCGCCTTGTTGCAGTGTGGGTAGCGATAGTGACCGGCCTGTCAATTTGAGAAATGAGGTGTAGCTCAGCAAGCCAGATGGGAGAGAAATTGAACAGCACATTAGCTAATTACTTATGCAAATCACCGCCAGTCGCTGCACCTTAACTTAAGCAGGCTGGATGACACTCGGGGAGGCTGGTGGAGAGTTTTAGCTAATGCTAATCCAGACATTACCCCCTCACCCACCCCCGAGCAAAAAACCTGCAGCCGAGCAGAAAATAGATCACACCATGTGAAACAAATATTGTCTCACCTCAGAAGAGGAGACAGAAACACTGAGAGAGTTTCAAAGTGCTTCTAAAGTCTCGACTTCGGGTGTTTAGTGGAGTTTATTTAGAAATCGCTTCACAATAAAAGGCAAAAGCAGCAGGCAGAGAATATAGTCTCAGTGTAAATAAAATAAAACTTTGAATGTTTTTAATGGTTCTCCTTTTTTTCTGAACGGCTGGATGTAGAAAGCGGAGTTCGACCCGTTCCAGGTATTTAAGTCTGAGTGGAGACCGAGCTGCTGAAGCTTCTGAGTGAACACTTTGCTTCTCTGTTGTTTTGTTTTCAAGTATTAAAGTAAAAGAGTTTAGTTTCCCTGAACAGAATAGGAATGTGTCGTTTGCTCACTGAAACATTACAGCAGAAAAATAAAACGCATAAAACGGCAAATTCCAAACGGAAACCCATCTGCTTTTTTTTGTCTCTCGTAATCATATTTATCCGCCGGCTCCACAGGAAGTGCGGCTTTATTACAGACCGCCGCGACACGACACCAAACCAACCACGGTCAAAGTCTGGGCGGCTGTTTCTGTCCAACTCTCAACCTTTTCTTTTAACCAAGTTTAAGTTTCTGTTCCCAGACTTAACTCCCCCGAACGCAGCAAATCAGAAAACCCCCGAATATAACACCCGGCCATTTTGGAAGATGGAGCACTTGTAAAAACACAAAACACTAAAAAAAAAATGTCTATAAAATGAGTAAAACAAATAAAACAAATCTTATTGCGCCTACAATAAAAAGGCAAGTAAAGATATTTGCCTGTGGCCCCTGACCCCCAGGGGCCCCAAAAGTTTCAGACTCATTTCATTTGGGAATTCGCACCATTAAAGTACAATATGTGCTAAGAAGGGAAATCCAGCTCTTAGACTTTCACTGCTCGACTTCCTGATGCACACACTGTGTGCGTTTGTTGATTATTATATTTTACCGCGACGCTACGGACACAGGAAGCCATGACGCTGCAGCACAGGAGTCCTGCTCGATTAGCGGGTTAATTGGAGCCCAGCTGCAAGTATTTGCCCCAGGGGCCCCGGGCGGGTTCGTCTGGCCGTGGCCGGCCGGGATCCTTTAACTCCGGTTCAGACGAATTTCACGCGTTCAGGCGAGTTTATAAAAAAAAAAAATAAATAAGGAAAGAAAGAAGTGAAGAAGTCGGATGAAAAGGGGAATTAGGGAGGAAAGAAATGATCTGATCTGTGTATACACACACACACACACACACACACACACACCAGGCAGTCTCCATTAGTTTATTAAGACTCCTACATTGACCATCAGGAGCCTCCTGTGTAGTTGATCCCTCCCCATCTGCAGACTAAAACCTCCTCCTCCTCCTCCTCCTCCTCCTCTTCATCACTACCCAGCGTCCCGGCCTGAGACTCGGTGGCCAGGTGTTCATTTAACGCCTAACGGCAGCTCGGTAAGGACGCCCCTGAGTCCGCTTCACGCCGCCGCCAGCCGAGCGAAGACTCCGATCTGCCAAAACTCCCCTCTCCCCATAAACCCATTACACCCCCTCCTCCTCCTCCTCCTCCCTCCATCCTTTCTTTCTGTCCTTCCCTCTTTCTATTGTTTAAACTCTGGTGAGCATTAACCTCAGCGGCGACGTCACCCGCATCCTCGTCCTCTTCTTCTTCTTCTCCTGGTGATAAACTGTGCAGACGTCCAGCAGCTGGACACTAAAGCCTCCTTTACAGCTGGAAGTACGGGAGGCAGCATGGGACATATTTCCTTTACCTGCACAAACACTTTTTATAGTATTAAACGATCCTGGTGGTGAATTTCAAACCAGACTGACCACACCGGCGACGCTTTGATACGGTCTTCTGCGCCGCGCGTCCAAGTTTATAACACAAAGCAGGACGTTCGATTCTCGTCTTTCTGGTGATTCTTACGAACCAAAGGTGTCATTTCCTTTTAAGATTGTTGTCATTGTTGGTGTTTGACCAATGCAGTCTGCCGATTTCACGATCATTTCTACTCCTTGAATGATTGGTGAATGACAGGAACAGGAACATGAACATTTTTCCTCCTCGGTGTACTCTACCGGAGGAAACAAACTTTTACCGTCGATTTAAAACATTTCGCTCACGAAACTCACAGATTTTTAAAGTAGCTGTAAAGTTTTTTGAAGTCTTAATCTCTACGGCAACATATTAATGGCTGCTACGCGACTTCCACAAAAAGATGCAAACGCTGGATTTTTCTTGTTGTTTTTTGTTCAACAACGCTGTAGTGCACTATAGGGACACTGTGGTCAGACTTCTTTACATACAGTTTAAATATTAAAGAAAGTAGAAACACGACACCCAGAATAAAACCGTTACTGTGAGTTAAATCTCACAAAGTCAGAACTATCTTTCCTATTTTTCCTGTCGCAGCTCGTACGCTTCCCCGGTTCAAAAGAAGCCGCTTGTGTCGCGGTGATAATGTGGTTCGCACATGCAGAACTGGGAGGGTTTGTGCTTCCCAACAGTGAAGATTCAACCAGATATCCCCCCTGCTTGTTGAGGCATTAAAGACAAATCATCATAAACAAAATGTCCAACTACTTCACATAAAAATATTATTGAAATGAAAATATATATGTATATGTATGTGTGTGTGTGTGTGTGTGTATATTTACTGTCCGATTCAGAGACAGGCCTGACAACAAAAGCAGATGTAAGATCCAGTAACAATGTGGACGTAAACAGAGGCGTTACGGGGGTTACAGTGGGTGAAGAAGCAGGCATGAGAGGGGGGGGCGTCCTCCTCTGTTTTCTCTCCCAGCATGCACGGCGTTCCTCCCGGCTTTACAGCGGGGCTTAGCGTTTTGTACGTGGACCGTCTTCTAATCACACCTCGCTAATCCAACCTGTCAAAACCAAACCTGATGCTCCAATCAAAGGCCCCGAGATCCAGCCGCCGCACGGTCACCCTTTAATTAGCTCGTCTGGGCCCCGGCTGGAGGATGCTGGGAAAAAAATGGAGTGAGCGAAAGAGCCGAAGTGAGTGTTGGAGCTCTCCTCCTCGTTCCTCTGGAGGCTCCGTGTCCGTTAAAATCGAGCCGAGCCGGGGGCGCCGGGCCACCTAGTTCGGAGAGCAGGTGTGTGTGTGTGTGTGTGTGTGTGTGCAGGTGTGCGTATAGGAAGTGAGAATGATAGACTCGACCGTGTGTGTGTGTGTGTGTGTGTGTGTGTGTGTGTGTGAGAGAGTACAAGCATTGATCCAGCGATCGGAGTCGGTGTGGCCCCCCGAGCGCCGGCAGGCTTAACTGTTATTACTGCTGTGGCTGTTTAGCCGTCAGTCATTAATTAATGCACTCACACTGTTAGCTCTCTCCACCTGTCAGTCACACACACACACACACACACACACACACACAGCTGTGAGTGATAGCCACTCAATGTCGGGCCGAGTGTTTGATTCCTGCCTGTTGACGGTAATGAAGTGTGTGGCGCTGGCTGGGGACTGAGGGTCAGTGTGCATCCTCCCTGATCACCTGTCTGTCTCTCACCTGTCTGTCTCTCACCTGTCTGTCTGAAGCCTCTTTAACTATTTAAATCTGCTGCTTTTGACTTCCTCTGCGACAAAGACAAAGAAATAATAATATTCTAACGCTCACAGTGGCTGTTTCTCTGCTTTGAGTACGTTAAGGAGATTTTCCTGATTACACTTAAATACTTGTACTGAAGTTGTACTTGTGTTTCTGCAGTGCGTATTAGTACTCTTACTGAAGTAGAGGAGAACGTAAACAGGCAGAATAGTGACGCGCGTGACGTTGGTTGTTGAATGTGTGATATTTGTTGCGATGCAGTTGCGAAGACTTCCTCCATCACTTCTCCTCCGTCATCTAAACACGCCGAGGAGCCACTTCAGCTCCTCTCTGAGCAGGAGGGGCCCGAAGCTGCGTTCACAAGCTCTCTGTGTTCTGCTCTGCTTCACGTCACAAATCACTTCACAACGTTTGTCAGCCCTCGACTCTCCAAGCTCCCCGGGACGTCCCAACCCCCCCCCCCCCACACACTCACACACTCAAGGGGAAAATGTGTTTGTGTTTCCCAGAGACGCCACAGATCACATCGTGCGTCTCCTGTCTGACTCCTGAAGGAGTAACTTCAGGACGAACCTGATTCGGCTCAATGAGACGCACGTTGTTGTAAAAAAACTGTTTGCGTTACGTGTTGAAAACATAATTTTCTGCTCTTCTCGGTCATTAGAGTCCTTTTTTTTAAATTTTTTATTGCTGCACGAACTTGCTCTTCCATAAAAAGCGTTTGCTGCTCCAGTTTCCAGCAGGAGGAGACGCAGCCGCCCTGCAGCTGTTTCCCGGGGGACGTTTGGGAGCGCGGCACCGGCGAGTGGAGATTAGTGTTGACCTTGGGTTGACCTGCTCCGGTTTTCCACCCGCCGCTTCACATGCTGGTTTCAGGCTGCAAACTACCTGAGACCGGTTCAGTCCCTGAGTCCAGTTCAGTGCCTGAGACCAGTTCAGTGCCTGAGTCCAGTTCAGTCCCTGAGACCAGTTCAGTCCCTGAGACCAGTTCAGTGCCTGAGACCAGTTCAGTGCCTGAGTCCAGTTCTCTGACGGGTGGAGTTACTGGTCGCTTAGCAATATTGAAATCACTAATATCGTCTTCTTTTCTTTCTTTCTCCAAATGTCTCGTAAAACACATCATTACTTCCTCAAAGGAACAAAGTACTTTCCTTCTGTCTCAAGTCTCCATATCGATCGATCTGAAAGCATTAAAATCCACTAAACTGGACAAACTTCTCGTTCTTGTCGCTAGCGCTTAACTTTGAATATTAAAGTACGTTTTGCTGCTTAAGTACTCGGTTACTTTTACTTCAGTTTTGTAAAGCAGTGTATTTCCCGAGGTAGTCGTCCGCCTTCCTGCTTTTGCTGGTTCTGAGTCTGACGGCGAACGTCGAACCGAGCCGGAGCTTCCTGCAGATCGATCCGCGCGGTGTCGGTCAGGTAACAGTCGCACAGTGACAGCGATGCCGCTGAGCGAGCGCTGCTGCTACTGCTGTAAACACGGAGTCCGGTGTGCAGAAACATGAACCCGCCGCGTTTCGCTCACCTGATGATGTGTAATCGATCCTCGGAGGTTTGCAGCGTCCACCGACTTTATGATCTGCGATGTGCCGCTTCTGGTCGGAGAGAGGGGGTCGGGGCAAAAGGTAGAACATGTGGTCACTGTTGGGCAGGTGAGGCTGATGTACAACATTCAGTGAAATAAGGAACGTTTACACACGGCTGCAGTGTTTAGTTTTCACTTCCTGTATTTGTATTTTAACTGCAAGTCTGTAATCGATCATTAGTATCCCGTCTTACTTGTCCGTATATATTTTATTTTAATACCACGATTCTTCTGTTTATGCACGTTTTTTTTTATTTCACACTTGCTTTGGCGACGTTGGCGTCTGTTTCCCATGATCAATAAAGCCCAGCTGAGAGAGAGAGAGATGGCCGCAGTGGGTGGAGGAGAGAGAGGAGAGGAAGTGGATAATGGGAGTTTCTCTTGGGAAACCTCATTTCTTCCAGCTGAGTACAGATGTTGCACCACCCGTCCGATCCCACAGCCCCCTCCCCCCAACAGCTCCTGACCTCTTCGCCTTTTACGCAGACTGTTTCAAACCAGTCAACAGCCAGATCTGTCCGGCTGCTTCTGCAGAGCTGTAACTTTTAAATGCGCCTCAGAAACGGGGAGAGGAGTGCTTGAGGACAAGTCGACAATACGTTCATGAGATGACGAGTTTACCTCCTAAGTTATTCTGCTCGTCTTGAGCGTTTCAGCCACACAGCGATTGGCCGATGAACGTCTCTGTGCCAAAACTGAAGAGCTCGTTGGCAAAGCCGACACCTGCACGAGCTTCTTCCCAAACGACCGTTTCTGCAGGTTTGAGATCAGTAACATCGGGAGTTAAGACGTTGTCTTCTCAACCAGTTAGTTTCACTTTGTCAGAGTTTGCCGACGTGAAAAAACGTTTTCTCTTTCATTTAAAAAAAAAAAAAATTTTCAATCCCAACTCGAGTGCCGCTTACTAGCTTTCTTCAGAGCTCGAGTTGGGATTGTTTTTATCTCCGACTACCACGACTTGTGTAAAAAGTCTGTGCAGTCTCCTTCAGAGGAATCGAGTCGTCTACATTTTAACCAGATTAAGAGTCCGCAGCCATGCGTGCAGACACAGCGCTGCGTTGAGCTAAATGCTAACATCAGCATGCTAACATTAGCTGGTTAGCAGTGAACACAGAGCGCAGCTGAGGCTGATGGGAGCGCCGTCAGCTCTGCAGGTCAGAAACCAAAGCGTCGGACGCGTTAACGTGTCGACCTGATGGCGGCGCTAGAGGGAAAGTCAGAGGATCGGCAGAGTTATTACAGTTCATCCTGAGGGGAGCGCGAACGATGAAGCACGTCTCATCGCAGTCCAGCAGCTGCACATTAACATCCACAGAGCTGCTGCTGCTAGCAACACCAACGCTGTCCGTCTGATTCAGTAATCAGGGTTTTTATTTCAGCTCAGCTTCATCGACTGATTTTATTGGCTGCAGTAACAGCAACAATGAATTATGGGATTTCATTGAGAGGAGGAGGGGGTGTAAACAGAGATAAAAGAGAGTTAATGAGCTGAAGCCTTTTATTGGATCTGACTGTGTAACTGAGTGTGTTTCTGCTGTTCAGCTAATTTGACAAACTGGAAGTCATCATTCAGAAGAGCAGTTTAAGTCACATGATCTATACAAGGAGATCCCCCCTCCCTCTGTGAACTGTGTATGCTCCCTATAGCCCTCCACGTTCCCATTCGGTCCAGTGCACACAGTATTTAAGAGTCCGCACCATTTGAGCACAATGTAACCCACCGTCATCTTGAGCCGTGGGCTCCGCAGTAAATTCACAGAATCCGCAGTGCACGGTCTGAATACACCAACACGAGCAGACTGTAACGCAGGGACGCGTGAACTTTGTGGTTTGCTTTTCTCGCTTGTCTGTCGGAGATTTTTTTTTTTAGGATAAAGTGTGACTTTTGGACCTGGCTCGGTCCAGGTTGGCTCAGGCTGGTTCAGCTCTGGTCCAGGTCTGGTTCCAGGGAGGCCGGTTTTGTCCTCGGTGTGCTCTCCTTTGGCCGGCCTGGTTCTTCTCTGCGGGCCAAAGCGACCCGCCTCGCCTGTCGCCTGCCAGGTCGCACTTTCCCACTGAGGGACGGTCGAGCTGGCTGCACGCCCTCTGTCTGTCTGTCTGTCTGTCTGTCTCTCTCTCTGTCTCTCTGTCTGTCTCTCTGTGTCTGTCTGTCTGTCTGTCTCTCTGTCTGTCTCTCTGTCTCTCTGTCTGTCTGTCTCTGTCTGTGTGTCTCTGTCTGTCTGTCTGTCTCTCTCTCTGTCTGTCTCTGTCTCTCTGTGTGTCTGTCTGTCTCTGTCTCTCTGTCTGTCTGTCTCTCTCTCTGTCTCTCTGTGTCTGTCTGTCTGTCTGTCTCTCTGTCTGTCTGTCTGTGTGTCTGTCTGTCTCTGTCTGTCTGTCTGTCTCTCTCTCTGTCTGTCTCTGTCTCTCTGTGTGTCTGTCTGTCTCTCTGTCTCTGTCTGTCTGTCTGTCTCTCTCTCTGTCTGTCTCTGTCTCTCTGTGTGTCTCTCTGTCTCTCTGTCTGTCTGTCTGTCTCTCTCTCTGTCTTTCTCTGTCTCTCTCTCTCTGTCTGTCTCTGTCTCTCTGTGTGTCTCTCTGTCTCTCTGCGGCTGTCTGTCTGTCAAAGCGGCTGAATTTGACCCCAGTCTGCTCCGACGTTCGTGATTTAGGGTTTTACTTGATTTAAGAAGCCTGACTCGATCCATCGAGGGAAACGCGAGGCCTCAGATTCAGACTCTGTGGAACGATTCAGGCCTTTTGAAGTTCGTCTGCTGGACAGTTTGAACAACTTTTTGTCCAAAAATAATCCAGATAAATCTAAAAAATATTAGAAGAACGTGTCTCAGTGTGACAGAAGATGTTACTGTAGAGAACTGAGAGCGTGGTGTTTTGAAAGGCCCGCCTCTGCAGTTGTGGCAGGTTTTGTTTTCACGTTACGACCGATGAGTCGGTTTAAGAAAAAGCTGCAGTTAAAGCTCTGCTGTGTGCTGTGAAAGTGGCGTGGACGGAGGTGTGTGTGTGTGTGTGTGTGTGTGTGTGTGTGTGTGTGTGTGTGTGTGTGTGTGTGTGTGTGTGTGTGTGTGTGTGAGTGTGTGTGTGTGTGTGTGTGAGTGTGTGTGTGTGAGTGTGTGTTGGCCTAATAAAGTCCGTCTCTGAGGAGGAGGCGGAGCTGTGATCTCAGTTCATTAAGTGACTCGGTCCTCTAACGTGTCACGGCGCTCGCTCACACTTGGCTGCTTTTTAATTAATCTTTATTTTTCCTCAGGACCCCCGATCCTGCGTTGTGTTAACACCCTGCAAAACGCCGCCGACACTTCCCCCTGAAGCTTGGGCGGCGTGCGGGGAGGAGGGAGCTGCAGGTTTTAGGCCTGACGAGCCGCCGTCGGGGAACCGTAGACGTGAAAGCGTCTCGATAAAGATTTGATTTGACGAGAGTTTCGCTACCTGCCCGAGCTGCGGAGGTTTTCCACTATTTATCAAACATCCAAGGTCCCGGCCTCCGGTGTGTTCTGACAGCAGCCGAGTTAAAGAGGGAAGCGTTGCTTTTTTCACCTGCAGGGCTGCAGGTTTTAGTATTCCCTCTAATGTCTCTCTCCGAGTTCTCGTTTCTCCCGCAGAAACGCAGAGCCCAGTTCAAACAGACAGAGTAATTCTGCGTAAACGATGTTAAAATCTTTCCCAAAAGCCGGGCGTTGTCGGCCTCTCCACGGCGGAGTCGGGCTTTCATCTCCTGGAAGAGGAGCCGACCTGGGACTGGAGGACCGGGCAGCTCCTCCGACGCTGAAACAACTCGATTGTCTAAAAGCAATCCTGAGAAAACGGCCTACAAATTTAATGACACCTATTATCTCAAAGCCTCTGCTTTGTAGTCTTTCCTCCAGTACCCGCCCTCCCCTCCTCCCCCGCCCCCGCCGCTCAGTCAGACATGTTGAAGTCTTTCCAGGTGAGCAGCTTTCACTTGTTTCACAGTTTAACTCGTCTGTCGTTCTTGAGGAGCTCGTTTCTGCCAGGAGAAGACGGAAAAGGGCGAGAGGTTTTATTAAAAGGTTGAGTTAGAAACGAAAATGATGTTCGAGACAATTTTAGAACAGAATCCCATAATATTGTCTCCCAATCATAATTTTAGTGGCTCAGGTTGAACTTTCACTGTCATAATTTACACTTTTAAGAACTCATTTTGACACGCGTTTTAGTCAGTTTGCCAGAATGTAACTTAATATATCGTCGTTTTGAGTTGCCACCTAATATTTACTGTTTTTTTTAATCACCAAGCAAAAATTCTGAATTCCAAGTCAAAAGTTTTATTTAGTTATTCTTCTTCTTCCTCCGAGCATCTCATAGGTCTGATGTGTGACGCCTCGTAACTCTGGCTTACTATGTCAGCATTTTGTCTTAAAATCCTGACGTAGTTCCTGTAACCCGGCCTCAGACAGACAGACATGTGACACCTCCGAATTTGGACTTTAAAAGTTCCGGTTCGACTCAAAAATTGTGACTCGCCGTCTCCGACTGACCTCCCGTCAGTTAGCAGGTTTTTCTTTTTTTCATTCCTATTGGCCGGTATTTGGCTTCCACACCTGACTGACCGCGGCGTCCGCGGTGTGTGTTTGCACCGCGACGTGTGTGTGTGTGTGTTTGCGGTGGCGCGCAGGTGGCGGTGGTCGAGGTGCGTTTGGTTTCACGCTGTGTAACACTCCTGCCCTCTGTTTGCGCTGACGGTGCAGTGTCATCGGTGACTGCTGGCAGCCAGAAGAGCCGTGAAAACGACCCAAAAAAACCAAAAAAAGAAAGGCAGGAAAGCAGCGACGGGAAGCTGCGGCAGCAACACTTCTCTTCCACAGTCGAATCAAAGCCAAGGCCGGGAACTAGAAAGTAAAACGAGAAGGAGCAGGAACCAGAGATTGACACGGACCATACAACACTTGACAAGCGTCCTCGTGGCGTTTGTTCAGCAAAATTAAACACTCAGGACTGTTTTCACCTGCTCAGGCAGGCAGCCGCGCATATGGCCCGCAAGTTAAAAATAAAGACAATGCGCATACATTAGCATACATAATGCAGAGCGACCCCCATTTAATATGCAAATTCCCTGAAATATTACTGAACACCTTCTGTTCGGAGAGAATACATTTGAATTTGCAATTAGAATTATCCTGTATAATTAATGAAAAGCGTCAATTTTTGGTTGCTTGCTAATTTGATTAAACATGTTGATGAGGCGTTTAGAGGCGCCTCTGGATCGCGGGAGAAAAGAGATCTGGAGCGAGGACCTGGGTCAGGTGGTCAGGCACCACAGTCCTCCAGGAGGTCACAGAGAGGGGAAGTCTGAGTCCAGATTCAGGAGGAGGTGGCGGGGGGTGAGGTCACTGTGATGTCAGCTCTGCGTGTGTGTGTGTGTGTGTGTGTGTGTGTGTGTGTGACCTGGCAGCATGTCAGCTGAACAAATGGCGAACGGTGTTTGTGGCTCGACGACGTCGTGTTGAGATGCTCGCTCGCTGGTTTTTCCGTGTCACAGATTCAGGGCTGGCGTACGTCACGTGGTCATCACCGGCAGCCTCCGTCACAAGTCCGTTACAGGCGTGTGAGGTAAAAGTCCGGGCAGTGACGAGGGCCGTAGAAGTCTCGCCGTGTTTCAGTTCAAATTAGAAGACAGGAAGTTGATGATGTTTGTTGTTAAACAAAGAGTGAAACAGGAAGTGAAGCACCCGCAGTGCGTATTTTCTCGGTAAAGACTCGGTTGCGTGCTGATGTGCGCTCTCGTTGGGTCGTCGTAAAGTTGTACTGGACTTTAGTTCTGACGTCCTCAGATGGGGGACGGCCTGTATTCTGAAATCAGTGTATCAAGCGGGCTCGCTGAGACCAAAACTACAAATTTTAGGAAAACATGAACAGCATTTTCATACGTCATACATACTTACATACACGCATCGCTCTGAGCTCCTCTCTCCTTGTCTCCCTCCTTGTCTCCTCTCTCCTTGTCTCCTTGTCTCCTCCTCTCCTCTCCTTGTCTCCCCTCCTTGTCTCCCCTCCTTGTCTCCCCTCCTTGTCTCCTCTCCTCCTCTCCTCTCTCCTTGTCTCCTCTCCTTGTCTCCCCTCCTTGTCTCCTCCTCTCCTCTCTCCTTGTCTCCCCTCCTTGTCTCCCCTCCTTGTCTCCTTGTCTCCTCTCCTCCTCTCCCCTCCTTGTCTCCTCTCCTCCTCTCCCCTCCTTGTCTCCTCTCCTTGTCTCCTCTCCTCCTCTCCTCTCCTCTCTCCTTGTCTCCTCTCCCCTCCTTGTCTCCCCTCCTTGTCTCCCCTCCTTGTCTCCTCCTCTCCTCTCCCCTCCTTGTCTCCCCTCCTTGTCTCCCCTCCTTGTCTCCTTGTCTCCTCTCCTCCTCTCCCCTCCTTGTCTCCTCCTCTCCTCTCTCCTTGTCTCCCCTCCTCCTCTCCCCTCCTTGTCTCCTCCTCTCCCCTCCTTGTCTCCTCTCCTCCTCTCCCCTCCTTGTCTCCTCTCCTTGTCTCCTCTCCTCCTCTCCTCTCCTCTCTCCTTGTCTCCTCTCCCCTCCTTGTCTCCCCTCCTTGTCTCCCCTCCTTGTCTCCTCCTCCTCCTCCTCCTCCTTGTCTCCTCCTCCTCTCCTTGTCTCCTCTCTCCTCTCTCCTTGTCTCCTCCTCCTCTCCCCTCCTTGTCTCCTCCTCTCCTCTCTCCTTGTCTCCCCTCCTTGTCTCCCCTCCTTGTCTCCTCCTCTCCTCTCTCCTTGTCTCCTCTCCTTGTCTCCTCCTCTCCTCTCTCCTTGTCTCCCCTCCTTGTCTCCTCTCCTCTCCTTGTCTCCTCTCCTTGTCTCCTCTCCTTGTCTCCCCTCCTTGTCTCCTCTCCTTGTCTCCTCCTCTCCTCCTCTCCCCTCCTTGTCTCCTCTCTCATGAATATTAATGATATTTGTAATAAAGGCTCATTGACTGGGTCCTGTTTGTACAACAGAGACCAGATTATTATGGTCTGTAACGCCTCAGGACCGCAGCGTGTGTGTGTGTGTGTGTGTGTGTGTGTGTGTGTGTGTTTACATGTATGTACAGTATATTAATAATAACAAAGAAACTTTATTTATACAGTAAATCACCTTTTGAGCAGAAAACAACAAAAACACTTTCTGTAATAATTGTTTTGTGTTTCTCTGAGCGTGTGTGTGTGTGTGTGTGTGTGTGTGTGTGTGTGTGTGAGCGTGTGTGTGTGTGTGTGTGTTTCTGTCATTTTTAAATTTAAATTCATACTTTTCGGGAATACATATTTTCCCTGTGTGTTTGACTGTAAAAGACATTTACGTCTTTAGTGCGTGTGATCCATCAGAGTCCCGGGACTCTGGATCCCGGGACTCTCAGACAGGGTTTCTGTCTGCGCTGACGGAGCAGAAGAGACGCAGGAATCTGCCGGCGGGCTTTATTGATCAGGGGAAACGGACGCTAACGTCGCCAAAGCAAGTGTGAAATAAAATCAGAAGGAATGTGATTTTAAAATATCCACAGATAAGATGGATCATAACAAACTGTAGACCTGCAGTTAAAATACAAATACAGAAAGTCAAAACGAAACTGCAACTTTTTTATGCGTGTGTGTGTCTGCATGTGTGTCTGCGTGTGTGTCTGCGTATGTGTGTGTGTGTGTGTCTGCGTGTGTGTGTGTGTGTGTGTGTGTGTGTGTGTGTCTGCGTGTGTGTGTGTGTGTGTCTGCGTGTGTGTGTGTGTGTCTGCGTGTGTGTGTCTGCGTGTGTGTCTGCGTGTGTGTGTGTCTGCGTGTGTGTCTGCGCGTGTGTGTGTGTGCGTGTGTGTGTGTCTGCGCGTGTGTCTGCGTGTGTGTCTGCGTGTGTGTGTGTGTGTCTGCGTGTGTGTGTCTGCATGTGTGTGCGTGTGTGTGTGTCTGCGCGTGTGTCTGCGTGTGTGTGTGTGTCTGCGTGTGTGTGTCTGCGTGTGTGTGTGTGTGTCGTGTGTGTGTGTGTGTGTGTGTGTGTGTGTTTGATATATTTGAGTGTGTTGAGTATTTTTAATGTTGAGCTCTTTGAAAATGAAAATTAGAGTTGAACTTTTTCAAGTAAATGTTTATTTCATTGAATGTTGTACATTATCTCCCCTCTCTCTCTCCCTGTCTCCCCTCTCTCCCTCTCTCCCCTCCCCTCTCTCTCTCCCTGTCTCCCCTCTCTCCCCTCTCTCCCCTCCCCTCTCTCTCTCCCTGTCTCTCTCTCCCTGTCTCTCTCTCCCTGTCTCCCCTCTCTCCCCTCTCTCCCCTCCCCTCTCTCTCTCTCCCTGTCTCTCTCTCCCTGTCTCTCTCTCCCTGTCTCTCTCTCCCCCTCTCTCTCTCCCTGTCTCTCCCCCTGTCTCTCCCCCTCTCTCCCCCTCTCTCTCCCCTCTCTCCCTGTCTCCCCTCTCTCTCTCTCCCCTCTCTCTCTCTCCCCTCTCTCTCTCTCTCCTGTCTCCCTGTCTCCCCTCTCTCTCTCTCCCTGTCTCTCTCCCCTCTCTCTCTCCCTGTCTCCCCTCTCTCTCCCCTCTCTCTCCTGTCTCTCTCTCCCCTCTCTCTCTCTCCCTGTCTCTCTCCCTCTCTCTCTCTCTCTCTCCCCTCTCTCTCTCTCCCTCTCTCCCCTCCCCTCTCTCTCCCCTCCCCTCTCTCTCTCTCCCTCTCCCTGTCTCTCCCTGTCTCCCCTCTCTCTCTCTCTCCTGTCTCTCTCCTCTCTCTCTCCCTGTCTCTCTCTCTCTCTCTCCCTGTCTCCCTGTCTCTCTCCCTGTCTCTCCCTCTCTCTCTCCTCCCTCTCTCCCTCTCTCCCTGTCTCTCTCTCCTCTGTCTCTCTCTCCTGTCTCCCTGTCTCCCCTCTCTCTCTCCTGTCTCTCTCTCCTCTGTCTCCCTGTCTCCCTGTCTCCCCTCTCTCTCCTGTCTCTCTCTCCCCCTCTGTCTCTCTCTCCCCTCCTCTCTCTCTCCCTGTCTCTCCCTGTCTCCCCTCTCCCCTCTCTCCCTCTCCCTGTCTCCCTGTCTCTCCTCTCTCCTGTCTCCCTCTCCTCTCCCCTCTCTCCCTGTCTCTCCTCTCTCCCTCTCTCCCCTCTCTCTCCCTGTCTCTCTCTCTCTCCCTCTCTCCCTGTCTCTCCCTCTCTCTCTCCCTCTCTCCCCTCTCTCTCTCCCTGTCTCCCTGTCTCTCCTCTCTCTCCCCTCTCTCTCTCTCCCTGTCTCTCCCTGTCTCCCCCTCTCTCTCTCCCTGTCTCTCCCTCTCTCTCTCTCCCTGTCTCTCCCTGTCTCCCCCTCTCTCTCCCCCTGTCTCTCTCTCCCCCTCTGTCTCTCTCCCTGTCTCCCCTCTCCTCTCTCTCTCTCCCTGTCTCTCCTCTCTCCCTGTCTCCCCTCCCCTCTCTCCCCTCTCCCTCTCTCTCTCCCTGTCTCTCTCTCTCTCCTCTCTCCCTCTCTCCCTGTCTCCCCGTGTCTCTCGGCCGCCTGGATGCCATTAGCTGTGAATGATTTCATCAGTAATCCACTTACAGCAGGCTGGAAATATGAAAAGCGGGATGCTGACATCAGTCTGCTCTGCGGACGAGGTGTCGCTCTCTCCGCTGGGCAGGGAAAGAGAGAAAGAAAGAAATCAAATGTTTTAAAGGCGATATAAATTCAGATTGACTGGATTGTTTGACGTGTGGTTACGGCTGAGCAGAGGTCAGATTTGGTGGCAGAGTTTAGACGGAGAGGAAACGTCCTGCTCAGGAAGGAGTTTCCTTATGCTCACGGGCGACGTCGTCACAGGTCTCCATTTTATCATTTTGAATCTTATTCTCCGTAATGATAAACTTATTTGAAGCACCAGGCTTTCGTTTTTGTTTAGTTGGCTGTGACATACAGTACTCACTTTATAATCTGGATATTTCAGCGGCCTTTAAAATGAGAAAAACTGCAATAAAATGAAGCCCGTTGGTTCCTGCTGAGGACGGAAATCTTTAAAAACACAGATCTATAGTTTCCTGTTGAAAAAGGCTCAGTGATTTCAGCTGCTCACAAACACACAGGAGGAAACGGAGCGTCTGTCGGGGACTATTTCCAGCGGCGGATGAATCCACGTGTGGTGCTGTAGTGAGTGTTTGGGGCAGCAGGACGGTGTGTGTGGGGCGGAGGCAGAATAAACTACAGTGTGTGTGTTCGTGGTGATGAAGCAACATGTCGCCCAGTGTGACGGTGCGGCTCGCTGGTGTGTTTTTAACAGTTTCTGGATTCACACACACACACACACTCGTTAACACTCGTTAGCGGAGACGTTCGCTGCCGGTCTGAATAACAGCAGACTTTCACAACCTGTAACCTGCTTCTTCTCATAACTTTAAGAACCTTGTGAGTCTTCGGTACAACGTTTTTCTTACGTCTCCACTATATTTCATAAGCCGTCGTGTCAGTGTCTGTTTCCCCTCACCTTTACCTGAGGACGTGTGATGTGTGTTACCTTCCTGCCGCAGAAAAGGGCGCTCAGAATAAACACAGATCCTAGTGAGTAATGAAATGTTTTTGTTATCTGTCCAAAAGAGACTCTGGGTGCTTCACGAAAGGAGAACAGAACAAGAGAAAGCTGCCAAACCATCAGTGTTGGTTTTTAAATTTTTTATTCACCTGAAGGTTTGTCCGTCCTCGTGTCATTTTGAACCGAACGGGACAGAAGCCGCTTCACATCTGCTCTGAAACAAGCGGCCTTTAAAAACCCGATGAAACAGAACCGGCACACAGAACGTGTTCCTTTAACAGGATGAGCTTTCCGACCCGTTTTCTCTTCTTTTTTCTCTGCCTCAGTTATTCAAACCTCCGTTGAGCCGAGTCCGGCCCAAGGTCAGGCCAGATGGTGCGGCTGGCTTCACCTTGCTGCTGACCGCTGGTCCCAGCGCAGCAGAGTGGAGCCGCCGCCAAACAGATGGAGAATAGCAGCGAGCTTTAAAACCCTGAAATCTGCAGAGGAGCTTCGGCAGGAAAACACAGTCCACAAAAAACATGTTTTCTCTGAGCTGTTTGTGCCAATTAGGTGTAATTTCTTCTTTACTCGTTCTTTTGGGTGTGTGTGTGTGTGTGTGTGTGTGTGTGTGTGTGTGTGTGTGTGTGTGTTTAATTTGGCCCCACCGTCCGACGTGGTTTGGTGTCAACGCCAACTTCAAAGGAGAGTAAATTACATTTACTTTGTAACGCTTGCATCATTATTCCTCCTCTTTATCAGCAACCAATCAGCACTGTGTGTGTGTGTGTGTGTGTGTGTGTGTGTGTGTAGGTTCAATATACTTCCTCTATATTTAAACAGTTTTCTTACCACCGCTATGACTAATAGTACTACAGCTGCCTCCATCACAACTAGTACTTCATGATTTATCAGGTGTTCAAATCAAGAAAGTGATTTTTTGAAGAAAAAAGTTTTTCTCAACAATTAAAAAAGCAAACTAAAACTACGATCATCAAATCATCCGACGCACTGTTGTTCAAAGAAGATTAATGATTACAACACGTAAAAGAAAGTATTTTATACAACCCAAGTCACAGATTTTCCACAGAAGGCTTTAAGGTCTGTTAGAAACTGGAAATCCTAATAAAAGTGTATTGAAAGAAGTAACGAGACATTTTTTTTTAGCACTTTTCTTAATCGAGTTAGTTAGTTAGCCAACAAGCAAACAAACAATACAGCAAAGAACAAATGCAGCAAAGAAACAACAATGCATGAAATGAAAATATAACAATATAAAAAGTATTCACAAAGCCGTAGAGTTGGAAACTCTAATGACAAAACAGCAGAGTCATAAGAGGGGCAAGGCCACATAGATCTGCTACTCACTGGCAAATGTCACAGCCATGTTGGGAACATTTCACCCTCCTGTTCTTATCAAATCTCTCGACCAGCTCCTTATAGTCAAACGTGCCCTGGTCGAGGTCCATCGATGGCCTCCCGGCAGCGGACGTCAAGGGGGCATCCTTCAAACTGTTGAGTCCTCGCGTAGAAACCCAATCTGAAATGATCTGCATCTTACATTTTTTGTAGTTCTTTCTTATTTACTGTCATACTAAAATGTCTCCTGCCTTACCAGTTTGAGGGCAGGGACCTGCTTACGTGTGACCCACAGCAAACCTTTTAGGTCCGGGAGCACGACGGGTTCTTGGAACGGGACCCGCTCCACAAGCAGGTCTTCCCCTTCAGCCTGGAAAAGGCTCAGAATAAACACAGATCCTAGTGAGTAATGAAATGTTTTGTTATCTGTCCAAAAGAGACTCTGGGTGCTTCACGAAGGAGAACAGAACAAGAAAGCTGCCAAACCATCAGTGTTGGTTTTAAATTTTTATTCACCTGAAGGTTTGTCCGTCCTCGTGTCATTTTGAACCGAACGGGACAGAAGCCGCTTCACATCTGCTCTGAAACAAGCGGCCTTTAAAAACCCGATGAAACAGAACCGGCACACAGAACGTGTTCCTTTAACAGGATGAGCTTTCCGACCCGTTTTCTCTTCTTTTTTCTCTGCCTCAGTTATTCAAACCTCCGTTGAGCCGAGTCCGGCCCAAGGTCAGGCCAGATGGTGCGGCTGGCTTCACCTTGCTGCTGACCGCTGGTCCCAGCGCAGCAGAGTGGAGCCGCCGCCAAACAGATGGAGAATAGCAGCGAGCTTTAAAACCCTGAAATCTGCAGAGGAGCTTCGGCAGGAAAACACAGTCCACAAAAAACATGTTTTCTCCGAGCTGTTTGTGCCAATTAGGTGTAATTTCTTCTTTACTCGTTCTTTTGGATGTGTGTGTGTGTGTGTGTGTGTGTGTGTGTGTGTGTGTGTGTTTAATTTGGCCCCACCGTCCGACGTGGTTTGGTGTCAACGCCAACTTCAAAGGAGAGTAAATTACATTTACTTTGTAACGCTTGCATCATTATTCTCCTCTTTATCAGCAACCAATCAGCACTGTGTGTGTGTGTGTGTGTGTGTGTGTGTGTGTGTAGGTTCAATATACTTCCTCTATATTTAAACAGTTTTCTTACCACCGCTATGACTAATAGTACTACAGCTGCCTCCATCACAACTAGTACTTCATGATTTATCAGGTGTTCAAATCAAGAAAGTGATGTGAAGAAAAAAGTTTTTCTCAACAATTAAAAAAGCAAACTAAAACTACGATCATCAAATCATCCGACGCGCTGTTGTTCAAAGAAGATTAATGATTACAACACGTAAAAGAAAGTATTTTATACAACCCAAGTCACAGATTTTCCACAGAAGGCTTTAAGGTCTGTTAGATGCCCCCCAGAAAATGTTGTTAGTCGACCGAAAACTACACATTTCTGTGTGATTTTGGACCGTTAACGAGACATTTCTTTTAGCACTTTTCTTAATCGAGTTAGTTAGTTAGCCAACAAGCAAACAAACAATACAGCAAAGAACAAATGCAGCAAAGAAACAACAATGCATGAAATGAAAATATAACAATATAAAAAGTATTCACAAAGCCGTAGAGTTGGAAACTCTAATGACAAAACAACAGAGTCATAAGAGGGCAAGGCCACATAGATCTGCTACTCACTGGCAAATGTCACAGCCATGTTGGGAACATTTCACCCTCCTGTTCTTATCAAATCTCTCGACCAGCTCCTTATAGTCAAAGCGTGCCCTGGTCGAGGTCCATCGATAGCCTCCCGGCAGCGGACGTCAAGGGGGGGCATCCTTCAAACTGTTGAGTCCTCGCGTAGAAACCCAATCTGAAATGATCTGCATCTTACATTTTTTGTAGTTCTTTCTTATTTACTGTCATACTAAAATGTCTCCTGCCTTACCAGTTTGAGGGCAGGGACCTGCTTACGTGTGACCCACAGCAAACCTTTTAGGTCCGGGAGCACGACGGGTTCTTGGAACGGGACCCGCTCCACAAGCAGGTCTTCCCCCTTCAGCCTGGAAAAAGGGCTCGGCACTCCTGCACAGCCGTAGTCGACGTGCGAGCTGTTGTCTGTTATTTGGCTCTGAGTGAGCGCCCTGATTTCCCCCCGGGCTGTCGACGTCCGGGGATGGGACCACGATCTGCAACTGAGGCAAAACACAGTGAAATAATAATCTAAGGGTTTTTATGCGCTCAGTCGGTCAGTGGACCAAGTTAATACCTAATATTTTCATAGCTTTATAGATTTAAAATCAATAATTTAAAAAAATAATTATATACGTTTCGCTCAGTTTAGGAGGTCGAAAAAAACACTTAGATTTAGATAACAGCAGGGAAAAGCCTTAATGAAGAATGAAGATATTAGGTTAAGGACCATAAAAGTAATAAATAATAATAATAATAATAATAAAACTTTTCAAAACAAAGTACAAAGTGCTTCACAACAAGAGAAATAAAATACCAACGGTGAATGACGAAATATTATCCATTAAAAGTGATTTTTTTTTTTTATTTGTTTGCCTATTTTCAACAAATACTGTAAACTACTGAAGTAACAATGACATAACTTTGAATGTGGAAGTTTACGGCTGCCAATATTAAAATACAACTATTTTAAACAAATTCAAATTAGATTTTTTTTATTTGTGTGAAAATCCAAACTTCATTTTTCATGTTTTGAAAATACACAATTACTGCCAAAATTAATGGAAAATTGCTAACTGGACTTTTGAATTAGATTTTTAAATGATGTCCCGGTTTTTTAGCTCGTTGCCTTTTTCATGGTCCGTGTTTATAATGTTGGACACTGATTTAACAGGAGAGGCTGAGCAGAGTCGCGTCAGTTTGAACATTTTTCATTAGGAACCAGCTAAAATCAGGACACAAATGTCCAGGTTTTAAAATACATTCAATGACATAATTATTTGTCAATAAAGTTTTCAGTGGAGCTGTCATTTTAATGTTTATTTTGGCAGTAATTATTATGTATTCTTAAAAATGAAATTTTCATTTTCAAATCAGCCTTTTGTAGATACAAGATGATAATTTTAATTTTGTTATACATCATGTGTACGCAAATACAATTTCATTTAGATTTTCTTTTAATCTCGGCAGCCGTGGGCTTCCATACGGGCTACCTGAAAGCAAGGAGGTGATTCAGCAGGGAAGAACAGTGTGAAATGATTTGTATTAACGTGACTTTAACATGCAGAAACGCGGTTTATTCCTCTAAGAGTGAGCAGCTGAAGCTCCTCGGACGGTAAATAAAGAAAAAGATCCAGTTTCCTGTTGTTTGTAATCTCGGTGTTAGTAATTATTGAATCTGCGGAGTTTCCCCGAGCCCGTTCGGGTGACACACAGCAACATTTTATTTTCCTTCACTCTGTGAGTCGAAGCAGCAGCAGGAAAGGTTAAAGTGGCACGAAGAGATATTGAAATTAAATGGTTGGAAGGCAAGCCTCAGGCGATTATTCAAATGGCCGTGTTTTTTTTTTTTTTTCTTCTTTTCCTTTAATTTTGGTTCAATAAAGCCGGACGTTCAACCATCAGCAGTCAGACACTTAATTAAATACCTCAGCGGCTGTACGAGCTGCGTGGAGCCTGTTTGGAATAGCAATGCACGTAGAGAGAGAAAGGTTTGTCAGACTGATGAGTGAGAGATAAATCTCTGCTGCTGCTCTCAACATCTGATCAGATAGATAAACTAAAAGAAGTCATGCAGAGAGGCGTTTGACAGGACTGATCAGCTTATAGCAGGTGAAGTTACTGATACTACCACCGAAGAAGTGCTGATGGAGTTTGTAGTAGCACGCTATCTGTATTGGTCCTTTAGGTGAAGGGGTTTTCTACCACTGCATGTGCTGATGGAGTGAATGCAAAAGAAAGCATATTTCTAAAACATTAATTAAACTCGTTAGTGTCTACCTTGGTTTTAATGTGGAACAATAATTTAATCATGTTGTACATATTAAGAATTTACTGCTCAGGCAGGCGTAAGCAGCGAGTGCGTTAAATGAATCATAAAAGATGTTTTTTTTATAAATGAGGTAGAAGTGCTCAGAGAAAGCCATTACTGTCGCTTAGTGTGCAAACTGACCTTTAGGTAAACGTAGCAGCAGGTTAATCGGGGCAACCTGAGGTCGCAGACGGCCAGGTTCATATTTTATTTTGTAGGAAAAACGTCCGAAAATAATCGCCTACACCTTTTCCTTTCAGTTCTGTTCTTATTTCATTTCTTTTATCGTGATCCTTCGACTTCTGTCTTCAAGAAACTCCAAATCTGCCAAATTCAGCTGCTGGAGTTTAGCTAGTTGTCAGATTCAAGCTAACATCTCCGTCCCCAAAACGGTCCAGTTTCTCCGACAGTAACGAAGCAAAGACCCAGATATTTTCCACCTTTTTGATGTTACTACATTATCCAAGACTCAGTGCGTTTGGTAAATAAGGATTTGATAGTGACAATTTATTCCCGTAGCCAAGTTAGCATTTGTCCGTTGCTGGTTTACCTCTGCTGCGTTCGTAACGTTGAGATGTCAGGAGTGACGGCCACGACATCACTCGGCGTACTTACACCTGATTTAACGAACAGCCAGAAATATGTAGCTAGCACACACGCACGCTACAGCGCGACGACATAGCGCACAACCGGGCCGTTGCTACGGGAACTATTCCCGTCTTCCCATTCTGCCGACATAACGTGAACGCAGCGTTGCTGTTTATCCGAGATACTACAGTGCAGTCCTGCATTGCATTGTGGGATTGTTAGCAGAAGGTAACAGTAGTCCACGGGCACGACTTCTATTTTATTCTATTCTTGGAATTTTTGAGGATCCATAGAGTGAAAACTCAGAATTCAGACACAAAATGGCGGACAGTAAATACGTAAATAGGGAGCAATTTCAGACACATTAAACACGGAAACATTAGACTTCGTGTTAACGCCCCCCCAACGATCGCAGACACAAAAATCAATATCTCTTTTCTTTTCCACTATCAGTCTATTTATTTTCACACACACACACACTAAAGGTCACGATGTCTCACCTACATGCTTGTTACGCCGACGCTCTCCTCTCGTGCGTTAAAAACACGTAGACATACGAACAACTTCATCTTTATTTTTCATTTTAAAAAACTGTCCCAAAACATGTACAGTACCGTTTCTGAGTAGCCCGGCCTATCCTGAAAATAACGATATATGGCACGCTGAAAGGGTCAAATACAAACGAAACGATGAAGAGGCGATGAAATGGGGACGTTCTCGGTTCAGAAGCGAGGCTGCAGACGCAGTTTCAGGCTGTAACTTGTAACTCATAAGCTGCACTTAACTCGACAGCACACGCACCTCTGCTTATTACTTATATTATTACGTTGTATTATTATACTGTATTATCATCATCAGCCGGTAAACCCACCTGGTACTTCATTTACTTTCTGACCT
>CM050860.1:942755-965255 GCA_027580175.1 Siniperca scherzeri | reverse complement strand
GCGGGTTAACCAGGACGGATTGTTGTTAGCTCGGCAGCGGCCTCGGCTCGCCACGCTTGCTTTGTGTTTTATTTCAGTTTGTCACCAGTAAGATGAGTCGATGGCGGTGCCGGCGGCGGCGTGCTGGCCCAGACTCGCCGGGTGGTCAGGTGGTAAACTCGCAGCGGCGGGCGCTGTGGTGGCTTCTCACAGAGAGCATCAAACTGTGAGGGCGAGCAGCGGCGGCGGCGGCGGCGGCGGCGGGATCGGCAACACGGCAGCTTTTAAAAATACTCCTGCTGAAATATTGATTTTTTTTTTCAGCTTCTTTTTCTTTCTTGCCTAACGTAATAAGTGAGAGACTCCAGGAGTGTGTGTGTGTGTGTGTGTGTGTGTGTGTGTGTGTGTGTGTGTGAGGCAAGCATCCTCCCTCAGCCTTTAAAGTGTGTGTGTTCAAATGTGTGTGTGTGTGTGTGTGTGTGTGTTCATCAGGGCCTTGTAATCTGAGCCCGACGTAATTGCTTCCCATAGTGCACTGGGTGTGGTCGGGGGTGACATCATCTGGAGTGGCCGGTGAAAACGCTGAAGTCAGCCCCCCCCCACCCCCCCGATGTGAGCTAAATTAGCTTCAAATCGGCTCCACTGGAACGATCACACCACCCTCCATGGTGTTCCTCCCTCCATTCAGAATCACAGGTGAAACAAACGTATAGAATCGGAGTTTCAGCTGGACGCTCAGTTCCCGGTTCACTGGATCCGCCTCACTCAAACGCAGTCAGTCTGAGCCCACAGTCCCACAGTAAATCCTCCCGTCATGAACGTCCAAACTGTTACAGACAGCTGTTGTAATGTTACCGAGCAACCCCGTCTCCTAAAATCACCTGAGTAAAATACGTTCTGAGGGAAGCAAAACACAGCGAGGAAACATTCGAAGCAAACGTACCTGCAAAGTCAGAAAAACGTTCATTTGTTTTCCCACAAAACCCGCTTGCGGTAATTAAAGCATAATTAAACTTTGTTCGGGTTGTGTTTTTAAGGGAAAGATGGTGGCGACGCGTAAATATTAAAAAAGACAAAAGTGAGTTAAAACACGAGAACGGACACATTTACTTCACTGCGTTTAACGCAGAGGTGCTGGCTGGTGTCAGGGCAGTGATAGAAAGTCCTGCTGGTCTGAACCTGTCCAGGCCGACGGCGCTGAAGCTCCACCCTCCGTCCTCCTGTAATTGATTGTCGGGTGGTGTAACGAGGTGACAGCTTACACCGGCAGGCTCCGTCTCTCTCGTTAGCTTTACCTCCTTTTTAAAGAGCCAGAGAAGAAGAAGGAGGAGGAGGAGGAGGAGGAGCCGGCTGAGCTAATGGCGGCGCTCCGGGTGTACGGGCGTCATTATTTATCACGTTTTGATACGTTTTCGATCCTCCTCCTCTCTCCTGCTGTCATGGCGGACGCTCGTACCGCTGCTGCTCAGACAGTCGGACGCTTCTCTGAACTCGCCGCTTGGTGTTCGTGTGGACCTTCGTCGGGTGTTGGAGGAGAATCTGGTTAGGAAACAGGCGCTACGTGTGGTAGCTCGGCGGATGAAACTCTCTTTTCGTGTCCAGTCGAGATTCAGATCGACATTTCGCTGTTTGGCTCTATTAGTTGTCCTGCTGCATCGTCCTCAAACTGAGGGACTGAAGTTCAGACGGAAGCGAATAATGGGTTTGACGTGACCGCTTCAAAAGAAAAGCAAAGACGCGAGCGGGGACACTTTAAATCATCGCAGGCAGCGCGAACTGCGTCGAAGAAATGCCTCGAGACGAGACGAGAGGAAAGAAAGAGAGAGAGAGACTGGAGGGAAATAATTCCTGCTGAGTTCAGTCGGAGGTTGAGCTGAGCACAAACGCACAAAAACACACACAGATACAATCCCCACACACACACACACACACACAGTGTGTGCGTGCGTTGCTAACTGGCTACAGCTAACCATTGTGCAGCTGAAGAATCGCTGCAAGAACAGAACGACCGTCAGACGTGTGCAAACGATGATGACGCGAAGTGTGAAACACGTAAGCGCGCACCAGCGCGTCGGGATCCACCTCTGTCGTACTTACCTCCGTCCACGCGCAGCAGCTCTGCGGGAAAGCAGCGGTCTGATGAAGCGACGTTACTGCGAGGTCCTTATACGACACTTTACGAAGAACATTTCAAAAGGAGAAGACACCGTTTGTTGCATCGTCTCCTCGCACTTCGGACGACGGTGAAGTCGCTTCTGTTTGATTTCTCACCCCAAGCGTTGGGGTCCAAACTGTTTTGGTCATATTCAGGATCGGGTTTATCTAAACCGCAATAAGAACATATTCCGGTTTCTGAAACTGCGATGTAACGTGAACATGTCGATGCTGCGTGACGTTCGCTGTGAGCACAGGAAGTGTTCGGAGGGTTAAAATCATCTGCTGGGAGGCTGCGATGTTTCTGCATTAATGAGATTACTGAATACACACACACACACACACACACACGGTGTTCGCACAGAGAGCTGTGTTCACTGTGTGTGTGTTGGATAAGACTTTTGTCAGCGCTGTGTGTGTGTGAGCGTACAGATGTATACGATGTACCTTTTATTGATCCTCCGCAGGGGAAATTCTGTTCGACACCGCAGCAGAGGCGAATGTAGTACAGAACAAAATAAAGTAAAATAAAATAGGAATAATATATAAATAGATCTGTGTGTGTGTGTGTGTATATACGTGTGCAGTGTTTATCTGTGAGTGGTGTACGAGTCTCAATCAGTGAGGCAGGAGGTACTGGGAGCTGTACTGGGAGCTGTACTGGGAGCTGTACCTGTACTGGGAGCTGTACCCTGTACTGGGAGCTGTACTGGGAGCTGTACTGGGAGCTGTACTGGGAGCTGTACTGGGAGCTGTACTGGGAGCTGTACCCTGTACTGGGAGCTGTACTGGGAGCTGTCCCCCGTACTGGGAGCTGTACCCTGTACTGGGAGCTGTACTGGGAGCTGTACTGGGAGCTGTACCCCGTACTGGGAGCTGTACCCTGTACTGGGAGCTGTACTGGGAGCTGTACCCCGTACTGGGAGCTGTACTGGGAGCTGTGGCGTTGTGGAGTCTGATGGATGAACGGGCTCCTGAGGCGCCTCAGCTCGGCATAGAGTCGAGTCTCGGCCTACAGCAGCAGAACTAAGGGACGGTTCAGGACTCACCTGAGCCAGCCCTAACTATAACTTTATCACAGAGGAAAGTCTTAAGCCCACTCTTAAATGTGGAGATGGTGTCTGCCTCCCGAACCCAAACTGGAACCTGGTTCCACAGGAGAGGAGCTTGATACCTGAAGGCTCTGGCTCCCGGTCTACGTTTGGAGACTCTAGGAACCACCAGTAACCCTGAAACCTGGGAGCGCAGCGTTCTAGTCGGGTAATAAGGTGTTATGAGATCTTTAAGATACGATGGTGCCTGACCGTTAAGAGCTTTGTAGGTGAGGAGAAGGATTTTAAACTCTGTTCTGGGTTTTACAGGGAGCCAGTGCAGAGGAGCTAATATTGGAGAAATATGATCTCTCTTCCTGGTTCTTGTCCGGACACGTGCCGCAGCGATCTGGATCAACCGGAGAGTCTTTAGGGACTTATTCGGGCAGCCGGACAATAAGGAATTACAATAGTCCAACCTAGAAGTAACAAATGCATGGACTAGTTTTGACGTGTATAGTTGTATCAACCTGTGTGTGTGTGTGTGTGTGTGTGTCTATATATTTGTGTCTCTGAGCAGCTCCTTGTATGTGTGTATTTGTGTATATCTGTGTGTGTGTGTGTGTATGACACACAAATACGTGTGTATACGGTCTGAGCAGCTCCTTGTATGTGTGTATTTGTGTATATGTGTGTGTGTGTGTGTGTGTGTGTGTGTAAGTGTATACGGTCTGAGCAGCTCCTTCTATGTGTGTATTTGTGTATATCTGTGTGTGTGTGTGTGTGTGTGTGTGTGTGAGCCTCTGGTCTTGTCTCCAGCTGCGTTTTAATTCAATCCGTATTGATCCATATCAGCTCTCTGAAGGACTCAGTATCATCTGAATGGAGCTCCATATTATTCTGTTCACTGCCATAAAGGGCATTAGAGCCTCCAGAGCAGCAGATCAGCTTTCAGTCGATACACACACACACACACACACACCGCCCATCCCTTCTCCACGCTCAGTGTGTCTCTTTAAAGGGTCTGTTCACACAAATCATAAGAACCGGTGGTATCTATCCACGCAGATAGTTTGGGTTTTATTTCACGTTTGTCTCTGAGATTTCTGCGTTGAAAGCGTCTCTCTCGGAAACGGCGCCCCTGTTTTCACGGGCTAGTCCGTGTGCAAACTGCTGAGAGCCGGTTCTCTCTGTTTTGTTGTAATTTGGATGAACTGACCCTTTAAGTGACGCGGTACACCTCACGCCACACACTCCCTCTGAAGTCCCAGCTTACTGAAAGCTGCAGTTCACTGAAGCGCATTGTTTTTATTTGGAACTCGTCACTGATCACGTGTAGAAATACATTTAATGGCTTTTGTGAATCAATTAAGGGCTTTTAAAGGGTTAAAAAAATCAACATTACAGGTACCCCTTAATTTGTACCTTAAATGAACCTTTGTATTTCAATAAAGGTGCATATTTTGGGGTTAATTAATAGATTAGATTATGGGGTTCATAGGGAATGAATAGCAGACGTTAGAATTTGTACCTTAAAATAACCTTAATTTTTCAGTTAAGGTACAAAGTTGTGGTTTAATTAATGGATTCTAATATATAAAGATGAAGAAATGGGTTATCTTAATTTTTTTAAGCAAAACTAGGGTCCTTTGAATGTTATTTGGTCAGTTTTAAGGGGTGTTTACCCTTTAAAAAAGACCTTAAACTGACCTGATAATCCATTAAAACCCATTAAAGGTCCGAATTATGGGGCACCTGGAAGTTTCTTTTTTTACCAATTTAAAAACCTCTCAAGCAATGCAAAAAGCCCACAAAAAAACCAATTGCAATCCATGAATTATCCCCTGAAAAGCGGTCCCAATGAAAGTACCTTAACGACATCATTATTAACGGGTAAACTGTTGGGATTTTCAGATAAAAATTCAGTTTCTTGGAGAAAACTGTGAAGATGCTGTCAGTCTGCACAGAAAGGGGAAAAACCTGGCTGAGCTCCCGCTGTGTGTTTTTAAAGATATTGTTACGGTCTTATTAAGGTGGAAATCGATGCCGACCTCATTTATATCCACACCCCCCCTCCTCGTGCACTCCCAGCATGCCTTGCTGAAGCAGAGTGAGGAGGAGGAGGAGGCAGAAAAGATGGGGTGTGGGTATTCTGCCGAGGTTATCCCCTGGTTAATGTGACATGTCTGTCTGCGACCTTGCCGCTTGTTAACTGCGCGGATTATTATTGTGATAATGTGGCAATTAAAAAGAAAGTGCTCCATCAGAACGGGAGGGGGGGCTTATGGTCCGAGAGATGGATGTGCACAGATTACAAGGCAGTGGGAAATGCATTAAGGTGGCAATCCATCCTGACCCCCCCCCGCCCCCCTCCGCTGCCCTCCTCCAAAGCTGCGGTTTATTACCGCCCGTCCTCATTGATATCCATTCCCAATCAATACTCCTCTGCTGCCGTAAAAATCGGCGTAAATCAGCGCGCGGCGGGGCGAGAGATCGGACGTGCGGGAGGAAAAATCAAAAGGCGGTTCCTAATGAGACGCCATAAGTCTGCAGGAGGTGTCGACTGTCTTCATCAAGACGCCGCCGCAGAATGATAATTTCATCTGCTGCCGAGAGACGTCACGTGACCGGACACCCAGAAACCGAAACACTACAACAAAGAGAGAGAATTTACCAACGATAAAGACAAATGCGCACTTCCTAACATCGTATTAGCTGTGTGTCGGACAAATACATATGAATTTACGTTCACTCAAACTGTGAATCTCTTTGCAGTTAAGAGCTAAAATCACTTGTTGCCTTTTATGGTGAATCTCACGATTGTTGGTCCAGTGTAGATAGCAAATATCCTTCATTTTGGTTTTCCTTTAAAATGTTGCATAACATTTACCGCTGTAATAAGATCAGCAATACGTCTACATGTTGTCGCACGGAGCCGCTTACATTTTCATTAACTTGTAAATGATCTTTGTGTAGCACTTTAAGCTCCCGTGCACAAACATCTAATAAGTGCTCCATAACTCACTATAACACAATATAAAGCAGCTGTAAGCAGATATGAATACTTTTTAAAGTGTTTATTGACGTATTTGTCAACAGCTATAATATCTGTAATGGTGTACACAAACAAATCCCTACAGTCGGTTATAAAACACGTGTTACCTGGTTATACACACGGACGCGCTGAGCCTGAACCTCAGTAAATGTACATCTGTGCACATGCTGAATAATATCTGTATAGTTAGAAATACATTTCAATAAAGAATCAAAAACTTTTCTTTTCTTCACGGTTTATTGAACCAAATGATTTTCTTTGGATTATGAGACAAAAACTTTGGTGAAACTCTCCCTGGTGAAAAATGAGCGTCCCGTGAAGTCAAACCGAGCCCGACTTCACTTACCTGCAGTGTTGTCCCTGACCCTGGATCAGCTCTTGATGAGTTTGGTGGGTTCGGTGTGATCAGTCGTGACTCTGAGCTGTGAAACAGTGAAAAACGTTGAAACGTGCCTCCAGACTAATCTGCCCTGTCTCTGCGTTGTCCTCTTGTTTTTTATCTGCAGATTCTTCCTCAAGTTCTTCCTCAAGTGCAATCAGAACTGTTTGAAAAATGCAGGGAACCCACGAGACATGAGGAGGTTCCAGGTAAGAGGCTGAACTGTGGCAGACACACCTGGTTCACCTGAGGCAGGGGCCAAACTTACTCACGAAGTGAAGACAGTGCTGCTATAAATGACCCTGACGTGTTTGTGTTGCAGGTGGTGGTTTCCACCACAGTCAACGTGGACGGTCACGTGCTGGCGGTGTCAGACAACATGTTCGTCCACAACAACTCCAAACATGGCCGCCGCGCCCGACGCCTGGACCCCTCTGAAGGTTAGACGTCGTTCGGAGACTCTTAGGTTGAAGGGTAACCCCGTGCAACGCAGGTCCGGAAATATTCAAAGGTCAGGTCGAGTGTTTTAACACGGCTGCCATGCGACCGCACTGGGAATCTTTGTCGCATGGCATCATCTCCCTCGCGCTGCGTTTCCTGTCTCGCTATCCTTTCATACGCCAAATTAAGTGAAAGAACAACTCCTGAATGATTATAAATGATTTTCCAGTGATTTAGTATTACACTTCCCTAAAGTAGTCTTTCTTGTGAGAGACAGATTAGAGACAGAACGGTCCCAATCTGAGCAGCAGAGGTGGAGTTATCCTGACCTTTTTAGTCCAAGAACATTTCCCACAATGCACCTGGATAGCGTCTTTCATCAGAGCCTCCCTGCCTGGTAAACGGCCACGTCGTTCAAGCTGCACACCTCCAGTTTGTAACGCAGAGCGTACTTTTCCATTTGCAGTGTCCGAGCCTCAGAAGACGTTATACCGGCTGAGGACGAGTCGCCGCGATGAGTGGCCCTTAAAGACACAGTGTGACAATTAGGGCAAACCCAACCAGATGAAACTAAAATCAAAGCTAGATCTGATACAGCTGCTCTGCTCTGTACTGAGAGGAACTTTATTTGGGGGTCGGTTTAGAATAATTACTAAGACAAAGGAAACAGTGAGGGGATTTGAGGAAATTGTCCTTTAAAGTGAAACGGGGACGGCAGGTCTGTATGAAACCCTGCGGCTGCTGGCAGGTCTCCGTCCTGCCCCGTGTTCCTGCTGGGCGTCCTGCACCGTCGGGAGAGGACGGCGAACAAACGCTCCGTTCTTCCACCGTCCGCAGCGACCAAATAAAATGCATCATTCGTGTGTAAACCTGACACGATGAAACTGGACTCTGAGAGCTGGAACTCAGAGGTAACATTTCCTCTGAAGTTGTAAACTTTAATACCACTTTGCCCTGTCCCCACTCTAATAAAAACCCTCATGCCTAACTGTGGCGCTCCCAGGAGCGATGACATAAGTCTCTTGTTTGATTCGGCCTACTTGGAGTGCCAGATGGGTGGGTCTTAACCATACCAGGTTTTTCAGACAGCATCAGAAAAGATGTGGGTCACAGGAAAGTGGACTACAACTACTTTGATATACTTCTTCTAAACCTCCCAGCACTCATTGTTTTGTCCTGTGTAGAAAGCCCCACCCGTCTGGCACCTAGAGGAGAGTAAAACAATCTCTAAATCTATTCGACACCAATCAAGCACGAACAGATCAATATGTCTTCCCTCTCCAACTTTCCAAACCACCTCTCTCTGCAGTTTCCCCTCAGCTCGCTTTAAGGCTTTGAGGCTTATGCAGAAGTGTTAGTCTCTTTGTTTCGTCCTACACCAGACGGGTGGAGTTTATGATATAAAGGTTTAGTCTCGGGTGAGATGTCAGTCACTGGAAAGTGAAACTAAACTGACTCTCTGATACGTCCTGTGTCTGTCTAAAACTCTCAACACTTATTGGGTCGTCCTTTTTGGTAAACTCCACCTGTCTGGCACTTCCAGAAAGTTAAAACAAACCCGTACAATAGAATAAAACAAACCCCGAATCCTTTTGCCACCAGTCAGACATCAAAAAACCGCGGCGTCCTCCCAAACAACTACCTCTGCAGTGTCCGTCGACTCGTTTTAAAGTTTTGAGGCTTTTCCAGGAGAGATGGCGTAACTCTTTTGCTTGTTTTAACCTACTTGGAACACCAGTCGGGTGGGGTCAGCGTATCAGGGCACTCGATAAAATCTTAGTGACGACAACAGACTTTCGTTTTCATACACTTTTGTCTGAACTTCCAGACACTTGTCGTTTAGTCCTCTTATCCGAACCCTTCCCACCCCTCTGGGACGTCGAACGGAGTAAAACAAACCCTTAAAACAATTTGGCGCCAGTCAGACATCAGAGCTCCGCTGTGTCCTCCCTCTGTCACCAACCAAACCACCTCACTCTGTTTCCCTAAACTAAAAGTGTGAGTGCGACTAGTACGCTCGCTTTAACCTGCTGGGAACACCAGACGGGCGGGTTTTACAATATCAGGTCATCATAAGATATGAGTTAAAACTTTCAGTCACAGGAAAGTAGACTAAACCGACTTTCATGTACTTCTGTCTTCTTGACACTCATCAGTTTTAGTCTTATGAGGTAAACTCCACCCTTCTGGGACGTACAACAGAGTGAAACAAACCCTAAAACAATTTGCCACTAGTCAGACTTCAGAAAGCCGCCGTGTCCTCCCTCTTTCACCTCCCAAAAGACTACCTCTGCAGTTTCCCCCGACTTGTTTTAAAGTTTTGAGGCTTTTCCAGGAGCAGATGATGTAATTGTCTCATTTGGTTTAACCTACTTGCAGCACCAGGAGGGTGGTGTTTATCACACCGGGGGCATTTCAGACAGGATAAGGTCGTGATTGCCCAAACTTTTTTCACTTTTACTGTGCTGTCCTGTGTGGCAACCCCCACCTGTCTGGCACGTCCGAAGGGATAAAACAAATGCAGTTTGACACAGATATGTCATTCACCAAGCTGAGGCGTTTCTCACCTGTGATAACACCTGAGGGAACTTATCAAATCAGCGCTTAAAACATTCACGTACAGAAGCGTTTCCGCTCTAAACTATACGGTGTCCTGCAGGGGCCGAAAGGGGTGCGTTGTTTACCAGATGGCCCCGTATCTCAGCCCACGGAGGGAAGCTCGGGGCCTTTCATCTCACCCGCACTGAGATGTTTTCAGAGCCGATAAAAAGCCCCAACATCTGCTTCCGCCTTTGTCACCAACCCTCAACCCCCCCGTGTCCTCGACAAAACTTTCCACCGCCTGCTCCTCGCCTTTGTGCTCCGTTCATTTAATTGGAAGGTCCCCTCCACCACCAACACCCCGACCCGTTGGACTGTTTGTTTACTGCTGTGACAAAAGGGGAAATTAATAAGGAGATGACAATCGACTCCTCAGAGCGGGAAAAGCCTCGACCCTCGGCTGCTGCTGCTGCTGCTGCAGGGTTTGGGGTTTTCTGTTCTTTCATCTGGAAACTCAGAGTGACTTTCAAAGGTTGATGCTGTAACCAGAGGGGGGGGGGGGCAACGAGGATCCTGAAGTTGCTTGAAGACAAAAAAGAAAGTCCAGACGTCGCTTTAAATATCCGTTTGGTCTTTCAACTTCCAGCTAAATATCAGGACGTGACTGAGCGAGTTCTCGTCATTCACAGAAGTTAATAAATGAAAAGAATATGATTGAGAGAGTATAATCTATATCTAAAACAAACTCTCCACGAGCTTGTACTGCCAGTAACTTGTAGTAGAAGAACTTTACTCCACTAACAGTGGTGAAGAGTTAGTAACTGGAATGTTGAATAGTCTCTGAACTCCGCCTGATAGATCAGATCACAGTAAACAAAAGGAAACTCTGACTGGAATATCAAATCATCCTCCCAATAAAATGGCTCTTGGTCCGGGAAATTGTTGTAAACCTGCGGAGCCTCGTCTTGTTTCCTCGCGGCTCTGAGTCCGTCCGCCTGTCTGACTCGACTCGACGGCAGTCTAGTCATCGCGGAGACTCTGTTTATGTGGAGTCCCGTATTGATCTCTGTGGCATTGGAAAAACCAATCATTTTGCATGTATTAGTGGTGGACTAACAGGCTGCTGCTAGATCAGTGCGGTGTGGAGGGAAATCTGACTGGAAGCTCTCTGAGAATTCAAAAAATGCAAATGAAGTAATTAGCTGCAGTTTTGTTAAAGATCTGTTGTCTTTGCAAAAAAACATTATGCAAATAATCCTACTTACTACCAATATTATATTAGTTTAGTTAACTCTTCCTGTCCATCTTCAGAATCACAGTCCCAGTTACAACTTTGCTACTGAAATTGTGCATTTTCCAGCAAGAAACTGCGCTGATGAGACACAAGTGGAAACAGGAAGTGGTTTGACGGCAGAAAATACAGGTGGTAGTCCGAATTCACATCCTGACTCATGACGCCTACGTTTCTAGAAGGACTGAAGATTAAATAATTGAACTGGGACCAAAATGTGACGCTTCAGCTCTTGAACTGGACCTGCAGCTACCTGAAAGCAACAGTTTAAACTGTTAAACAGAACTGTTAGCTAAACCTGAAACCCGCCGTTCAAACGGAGCCATTAGCTAACCTAAACCAAAGTGTTTTATGCTGCTGACCAAATCTCAACCAGGGCCTTTTAGCTTCTAAACTGAACTGTTAGCTAACATCAGCAGACCTGTTTTAGTTGCTAAACTGTTTCTTTATCTGATATCCGTAACTGGGAGCTGTTGAAGCTGCTAACCTTAACCTAATCTCCAAAGATGTGTTTGAATTGCCAAAGTCAACAGTTTGCTACCAGCAAGCTGCAATAGCTGAAACGTGAAACAGTATTTTTAGCTTTTAGCTAAGAAGATTTAGTTTGCAGTAGTTTTATTTCTCGGCTGTTTTTCTAATTGTATCGCTCATGTCGCGTTGTGTTTCCGAAGCAGCCACGCCCTGCATCAAAGCCATCAGCCCGAGCGAGGGCTGGACGACCGGCGGGGCCACCGTCATCCTCATCGGGGACAACTTCTTCGACGGCCTGCAGGTCGTCTTCGGCACCATGCTGGTCTGGAGCGAGGTGAGAGGACATTGACTTTATTTGTTATAAAGGTAAAACATTTGTTTCCCAACTGACGCTAGATGTAGTTTTGGACGACTCGATCTTCTGACTGTCGAAGTCGGTCGAATTTGAATTAAGTTCAGATTTTATGAAGTCGAATCTGTGTTGCAGTATTTGCATTTAATTTATCAGATGAAGTCAAACAGACTTTCACAGAAAAATAATATTTGGCACAGAGTCTGTACTCTGAAAGCAGCTGCACGTGTACTGTACATCAGGTTCTCCATCTTCTCCATCTACACACACACACACACACACACACACTGGTAGAAACACCTGCATCTGTATCTGTAGCCGTACAGCTCCGCCAGGTCTGCATGCCCCCAAAAATATGTAGATTTAGTGCGTGTTGAGCTGCAGGAGGAGCTGCGCATACGGCACGCCATGAAATATTGAAGCAGGTCCAGAAGAGCAGAACACCTGGCGGGGAAGGAGGCGTGAGGCAGACAGATATACCTCCGCACGCTGTTCACTTCACATCACACGCCGCTGACGGAGCTCCTCACTTTGATCAGCGTCGCCAGACGGACTCCAAAGCCCAGCATCCCTCTGAACGCAGACTGCACGCTGACCCAGATTGGAGGAAGACAGTGGGACTGTTTTCCACAGAAAGTTTTTACAGAAAGAAAAATCTCTCATGCTGCAGGTTTCCTTTACACTCCTGATAAAATAAGGTTCCATACCAGCACCAGCACGAGTCGCCCTAAACCGGCCTGCACGAGCTCGGACTGCTGCTGCCGTTAGAGCGGCGGTTTACGTTGAATCACCTGAAGCGGGCCACGTGTCAGCTGAAGCTGAGGCCCTGAGAAGTTTGAGTTGAGGATGAAATATTAAGAGCAGTAAACCTGCCAGCTTCAACGCTCTCTGTTCTCCACTCGTGACCCAGATTGAATGTGTGTGTGTGTGTGTGTGTGTTTCATCATCCAGCTGATCACCCCTCACGCCATCCGGGTCCAGACTCCCCCTCGTCACATCCCCGGGGTCGTGGAGGTCACGCTGTCCTACAAATCCAAACAGTTCTGCAAAGGAGCGCCGGGACGCTTCGTCTACACAGGTAAGAGCGGCGAACCACGGGAGCTTTAATGGATTTGATGTCAGCTTTTGAATATCAGTCATTTTTTGGGATGATGATACTCGATACTACGCCCCTCGATAATTTGGGGCTGTGCGAAGTTTTCCCCCTGCCTTTCACTGCGTTAAAGACATGCTTTCAGGTGTTCGAGACACACTTTTACTGATCACAAAACATAGGCATCAATATCTTATTGACTTGGTGTTTTTAGAGCCTGACACTGTTCTCCTCCGTAAGGGAGGCTTACCTTATTGATCACAAATCAAACTCCTTTTTAAGAGGAGAGTCTGAGACCTTATTGATTACTAACCAAATAGTTTTACCGATTAAAGAGAATGCTTTGGAGGTTTTTGGAGTACGAGCTGTTACATTTTGCCACCCAAAATCCCTGTTAAAGGGAAGGTTTGGAGATTTGCAGACCAAGACAAAATAAATTCCTTCGTTAAGGGAAAACTGATATATTATGAAGTGAATATTTAAGGGTTCATTGGTTGCCACCTGCAGGCCACCATCTTTTTCAGATGGAAATTTTCTACATGTCCTGCGCATCATTTTAGACACGTTTACCCAAAATGCAGCCCGGCAGGTTTTTGGCATCTGTAGCGACGCTGTGGTCTCCACTAGACTTTAAAGTTCTGTGAGTTTGAACAAACAGCGTGTTTCTAACAGTTTATAATGTTGGACCTAAGCTCTCTGGGCTTGAAGAAAAGCTTACAGTGAAGGTTTAAGGTTTTTAGACCCGAGGCCTGCTTAGACCAACGAGGATCAGGTTTGTTTTCCACATGCTGAAAGTGAAGTAAACACTTCGCCCCGATGCGTCGGTCCCTTCCTCCTCTTCTCTCCAGCTCGTCCTTCAGACTCATTGTCTGCTGTCCGGAGTTAAACGTCCACACGTGCCGTCCGAAGACTCCTTATCTCTCTCTTATATCAGTGCTTTTACTGTCCCCGATTATTCCGTCAGAATATCCAGATGTCATTCAAAGTAGCAGAAAGGTCAGATGGAAGGCTGTTTAGTGCGATAAGTAAATGTCATTGCGTCGGGCCGTGAAAGAGGCGAGCGTGTTCAGGCTTTCTGTTTAACACCAGTTTATCACCGCTTCCTTCCTTTCGCTCTGGTCTTTGTTGGAGGCGCCCGCCTCCTCCGACGGCAGCGCGACGCAGAGGAGGGACGAGACGGACGCTCACAATGGACGCTCCGGCCGCCGCCGCCGCCGCCGCCTCCTTTTGCAATGCTAATCTGTGATTTCATTTACAGATACGACTGACAAGAGCTGCGAGCTTTGCTTTTATATGGAGCTGTGTTGTGAATAGAGCCTGTTGTTATCGGAGTGTCCGTTAGAGTTTGTTCTCCTCAGAAACATGCTGGAGGGACCTGCAGGAGTTTAAAGGACCGACCCGACACGTTTGAATCCAAATCGCACAGGATTGATATCAAGACTGACGAGATTTTAGGGCGGAAAGTGTCTTCTATAATCCGATGGTAAAAAGAAATGTAGAGTAGAAAAATAAAAGCACCGGTAAACAGACGTTTAGGATACAGTCAGTGTTCCCAGACTTCCTGCAAAATGTGGGAAAACTCAAATGGAAAATGACAAAATTGACCAAAATGTTGGGGAAAAAGTTTCATGTGGTGATTCATTAAAATGTTGTCTGGACAGCTGATTTTCTAAAACAGAACAGACAAATAAAAAAACTCAAATTAATCCTGGAGTCCTTTTATTTATACATTTGAACGCATTTGTCCTTCCAGGCTTCCGTCGCTTTGCTTTCATTTCATTCAAGCTCAAATTAGCGACTTCCTCTCAGTGCACCTCAGTGATGCAGTGCAGATTTTTCATATCCATCTGCTGTGCTACAGTGACATAACTGTTGACTGTGATGGATCATCTCTCGGCAGCGAGTCTCACGTCTCTTTTCATAGAAAAGAATGTAAAAAAAAAAAAAGACATTCATTTATTCATTTAAAATGTAGTCATAATAAAGAAATGAGAAGATAAAAGTATAGATTGAGACGAGATCAGTTGGTCCGTCACTAAAATGGCATGTCGTTGTTACAATGACAAACATCTCGATTTAACGATGTAAAAGCAGCAACAAACGTTTCTTGTTAAAATGAAATAATTTGATATTTAGTAATAAGGAGCAAGATACGTAACCATAGCATACAAATATATCATTTTAGCATGCAAAGGATCGTTTACTGAGAAACTGAGCTGAATTGTGTGCAGATTTTGTAATGATGGTTAGCAATATGCTGCCAGAGCAAATAGTCCTAAAATTCAAAAATCTAGATATGGCTTGAGACCAGCTCTTCGGGATGTAAAAAAATAAAAATGAACAGTACAACAGGCTTTGTAAAATAGTCAGCAGTAATGTAAAATACACAGGATTTGCAGTAGGTGCTCTAAAAGCTGTGAAAACGGCGGTCTGGTCCTTTTAAAAATCCAGCAGACAGACGCCACAAATCGGATGAAGAAACGTGAACATCTGACTTCAGCTTGATTGATAGGAAACAACAAAACTGCGTGTCCCTGAAGGCATCGCGAGGCTGAACCCTGACAGGTGGCTGCATCGTAATGTCGTACAGTTTCTTGTAATCCTCCCAAGTCTTCTTCCCGCTCCTCCTGCCAGAGAGGCGGCCATATTGTGCACACACATCGCCAGTTCATCTGATTTACACATCCATATTTTAAGACTGAACGTGTCGGCGTGCGTTTCCAGAGCGCGCTCATTGTGCCAGCAGTGTGTTGTGCTGATGAATGTGAAATGAGCCGAGCTTTTTAAATACTAAACAGGCGAGCTGTGGATAATTGAAGAGGAGAGGAGAAAGCATCCCGCTGATGTCATTTCCTTCAGAAATTTAAACTCACACACGAGTGTTTTTCACTCGCTGGAAGCAGAAAAAAAACACACCGACACATCAAGCTGCATCCAGGAACAAACATGGCTGCCAATCTGAGACAACAACAGAGATAAAAATGTTTTATTTTAGTCCTAATTTTATTAGAAAAACTTTATTTACAGAGACAAATATAAAGCTTTGTGAGCGGCAGTCCACAGCTTGGTCTTTTCTACTTGTCCTGGTTTCAGCGTCACTTCAAACCGCAGGTTATGCTTCTGTTTTCTGCCGTGTAACGACGTGGAGATGTGTAGTTTTATCCCCGAATGTGTGGAAACTTAGATTTTCATAGTTTGCTCGTTACATTGTGTGAGCAAATTTTGTTTCTATCATATATATTTCTTCCCTCAGAGCTCAAACTACTTTAGCAAAAAATGCAACATTTAGGTGAATTTACATATTAAACGCCTTAATTTGTGTTTCTGTTGGAACGTGAAACTCAAATTTAAAACTTCCAAAAACCCAAATAACTGTACTGAGGGACTGTATCACAGTAGATCCTCACCAGACTCTGACTCCTCTGACTCTGTCTCCTTTGACTCTGACTCCTCTGACTCTGTCTTCTCTGACTCTGACTCCTCTGACTCTGTCTCCTTTGACTCCTCTGACTCGGACTCCTCTGACTCTGACTCCTCTGACTCCTCTGACTCTGACTCCTCTGACTCTGACTCTTCTGACTCCTCTGACTGACTCCTCTTCTCGGACTCCTGACTCTGTCTTCTCGGACTCTCTGACTCTGTCTTCTCTGTCTCCTCTGACTCTGACTCTTCTGACTCCTCTGACTCGGACTCCTCTGACTCCTCTGACTCTGTCTTCTCGGACTCCTCTGACTCTGTCTTCTCTGTCTCCTCTGACTCTGACTCTTCTGACTCCTCTGACTCTGACTCTTCTGACTCCTCTGACTCGGACTCCTCTGACTCTGTCTTCTCGGACTCCTCTGACTCTGTCTTCTCTGTCTCCTCTGACTCTGACTCTTCTGACTCCTCTGACTCGGACTCCTCTGACTCCTCTGACTCTGTCTTCTCGGACTCCTCTGACTCTGTCTTCTCTGTCTCCTCTGACTCTGACTCTTCTGACTCCTCTGACTCGGACTCCTCTGACTCCTCTGACTCTGTCTTCTCTGTCTCCTCTGACTCGGACTCCTCTGACTCGGACTCCTCTGACTCGGACTCCTCTGACTCTGTCTCCTCTGACTCGGACTCCTCTGACTCGGACTCCTCTGACTCCTCTGACTCTGACTCCTCTGACTCCTCTGACTCGGACTCCTCTGTCTCCTCTGACTCGGACTCCTCTGACTCCTCTGACTCTGTCTTCTCGGACTCCTCTGACTCGGACTCCTCTGACTCCTCTGACTCTGTCTTCTGACTCCTCTGACTCTGACTCCTCTGACTCGGACTCCTCTGACTCGGACTCCTCTGACTCCTCTCAGCTGCCACAGCGGAGGTGCAGCTGAAGGTAAAGTGACGAGCAGTAAGATCCGAGCGTTTTCCCAGAATTCCCTCCTCTCTTCCTCCCCGCTGCTTAAAGCAGCTTCAGGATTTGATCCGTCGGCTTCGCTCTGAAAAATTGGCCAAAGGCGAGAAACCGTCAGCAGAATGTCAAGAAGGCCGAGAGGAGAGACGCCGTTAAAGTGGTTCCTCCTGCACCCGAGACACGTCTGTCTCTGACAGACATGGAGACATATTATATCTGTCTGTATATCTGTGTACAAATACTTACAGTACTTTTGCTCATTTTGTACCACATTCTAATACCATAAACTATATATATATATATATATATATATATATATAGTTCTTAACCAAAAACTAAACATCTAAGAAAACTGGAACTACGGCTTCTGTAGTTTTGTAGTTTTGAAGTAGTAGTTGTAGTTTTGTTTTTGGGGGTCAGTTCTTTTGTCTCTACTTTCATAGTTAGTTTTTCTTCTGCAAGTTTTGTTTTTGGGGGAATTCTTTTGTAGTTGATTGGTTATGAAGTTTGTTTGTTTGTTTTTTGGATCTGCATGTTTTCAGTTTTTGATTCTGTAGTTTTTTTTTTTGTAGTTTCTTGGTTCTGCAGGTTTCATCACCCTCTCCTCAGCAGAGCCGCTGGTGTTGAAGGAGCCGGGCGGTGCTGCTGGGCCCACACCACCGGCCTCAGAGCTTGTAATGCACGGATCAATGCGGCCTGCGGGGGGAGGAGGAGGGGGAGGATGGGTGAGGTGGGGGTGATGTTGTGGGATCGATGGGTGCTGAGTTATTGCGGTGCTCGGCCACTGATTTTTAGAGAGCTGTGTTTTCCCAGGAAAGTCAATACCTCCAGGCTCCTCTCATTAATTTCAACCCCCTCCACCACCCAAACACCTCCCCCCTCCTCCTGCAGCTGCACCGGGGGACCTGCTGCCCCAGAGGGAGAACAGGGGGGGAGAGGAGGGGGAGAGAGAAACTGAAATGATGGAAGTCGGAGATTCAGACGACACGAGGAGAGATGGAGGGGAAGACAGGAGCAGAGAAAAGAGGAGGACGAGATAGAAAGATGATAAAGGCAGATTCAGACGAAAGGAAGAGGAGCAAAGAGAGGAGGGGACGAAGAGGAGGGGGTGAAAGGAAGGAGGGCATCAAGATGAATAAAAGAAGCGAGGGAAGGAGACAGAGGAGGAAAGACGATGTGGTTCCTGGTTTGGAAAACAGACAGAAGGGAAAATATTGATTTCTAATATGGAGATCGTGTTTGCACCAGATTATCGATGTCTTCTCTGTTTCACCAACTGGAGCCGAGCCACGCCGGAGTTTATCCGTCTGAAACTGGTACAGTCAGCTGTTTGCTTCCTTCGGATGTTTCTCTGCAGCTCTGCGCGCGCGTGTGTCCGACGACTTTAAAAGAAATCACGTGCGCTGGAGAACGCGGAGCATAATTCCTGATAGTTTACCCCGAAATGATGGTTCTGCTCCCCCTGAAGGGGCTCCGCTTTCAGCTGGGTTTGTTTAAGATGCACTGAAGTGTAGTGGAGGGCGGGGGTTTCCTTAGCCCTTGGGATGAGGTGTTTTCCTCGAGGAGGGTCGCCTCTGGCAGGCCCCGACATGCCTGAACCCCGGGAGGCTGGGAGCAGAGGTGTGGCTCAGCTGTGCGTTGATGAGTCTCCGATAGTGAAGACAGATGACATCATATCTGATCTGCTGCTTCTCTGCTAGACGAGTATTCAGACAACACTGCGTGGCCAAAAGTATGCGGACAGCTGAACGTTGCAGCCGCACGTGACTGACTCCGCGTTCATGAGCGTGCCGCTCGAACAGCCTCCACTCTGCCGGTTTCAGGCCTTCCAGTTGAACCCGCTCCCATTCAGACTCCAGAGCACCGGGATCAGGTCTGGCTCACAGTCGGCGGTCCAGTTCATCCCAAAGGTGTTGGGTGGGGTTGAGGTTCAGGACTCTGTGCAGACCAGTCAGGCTCTTCCACACCAAACTGGGAAAAGCAGTTTGCTTTGTGTCGTGTTGAGACAGGACAGAGACGAACACTGCTGTCTAAAATATCATTGCATGCTGAAGCGTTAAGGTTTCTCAATACAATAAACTCAGAGCATGATTTATTGATAATTAAATAACCAATAACTAATGTGAGGGAGCAATAAATCAGACAGTCTCCCCCTCTGACACCTGCAGAGTTTTATAGTTTCAGTGAAGAAGACAAAACTTATGTTTGACTGCCGCATTGAAAACTTTGTATCTGCAGTTTTTCAGATCCGCTGCTGAAGGAAAGGAAAGGAACGTCCTTCGTGTCCTCCTCAGAGCTGTTTTAAAATAGTTGAGTAAATGAACTTTCCACCTCTGGTTTTAAATGACACCTCTGAGGATTGTGGGTGTCAAACATGTTAAGTGATGCACATGTAGCTACAGGACACACACACACACACACACAGTTACAACACCGGGAGAAAGGAGCTTTGACAAAATATATATGTTAGAGATAATAAGCTCTTTTGGCTCCTGCAGGGAAGGAGGTCTGAGGTCAAAGGTCGGCTTATTAGCCGACACCTATTTAAAGTCTGTTTTGTAAGTGCTGAACTCGGTGAAACAGTTTGGAGTCCAAAGCGATCCTGACCTAAGTCGTAAAATATGTTGTTTTTCTATCTTTCTCAATTCTTTTACACGAATTATTATTCTCTTATTATCTCGTATCTCCACGGCTACGGAGAAAGTTTCTGTGATGTAGCCTTCATGCTTCCTCTCTCTTCTTCGTGTTGTTTTTTGTTGGTAGTGTTGCAGTGTGGGAGTTCAGATCCCTCTGGGACTGTCACTGAGATTAAAGAGCTCTACAAATAAATTCTACTCCACTTAAAAGCCTAATTGTTTTGCTAAAATAACTAAAGTGGACTGGATTTAGTATTTCTCTCGTGGACAAGAAGGTCAACTTTGTGCTGATTTGACGCTGTCCTCCTCACATTCCTCCTCCTCCTCATAGAGGTCAGAGGTCAAACTTCAGGGTTCACCAAATCTCTACCTGATAGTACAGCGGTTCCCAACCTTTACTGACTTGTGGCCCCTTTTAAACAAGTATCAATAGATAGTTGGCTTGTTAGTATCATGGATGGATTACTGAACAGGCCTACCGGGTGCCAGGGCCCCTGGACCAGGGCCCCTGTAGGAAGGGACGGTTAACATTTCTTGTTGGAAAGTAAATCAGACGACTACAAAGAGACGCAAAATGTCTCTTTCAGTCTGGGTGTCTTGCTCCTGTGTAGGAGGGGGTGGGGGCCATCTACATGTCTGTGTCCAGGCTGTAAGACGTGATCGATATATAGTTGCATACTGGAATAAAGTTGTTAATCTGGCGTTCGTTTAATACACTGACTACACAGTGTAACTATTAATAATGTTTATTATCGCCAAGAATCAGGACAACAGTGAATCTGAGTATTTTTACTGGCCCGGCTCGACCTCGACGCTCACAGTTTCCTCCGAGCTCCGGGCAGCAGCTCCTATCAGCACCGCTGGAAATACAGCGAAGCACTTTGTACGTTTTGTTCTTCTTCCACCCCGACACACACACACACACACACACACACACACACACACACACACACACTCACACACACACTCTCACACACACACACACACACGTGGAAGGCATTAGCAGATTGTTCCATCAGGGTCTGCTAAAGGTCTTGTGAACATGTAACTGAGAGGCTAAAGTTAAACCTCAAATCTGAGCAGTTGTAAAGTTTTCTGGGGGAGGAGAACACATCTCCCCCCTTTTATTATTTTTTTTTTTTTTACTGTTAGCTTTCCCCCTTTGGCACGGCGTTTTGGATCAAACATGTTGCCAAAGCAAAAACTCCCATATAAACAACAGAATCTAAATAGGAAATAATGAAATGAAAGTGTGCTGCATTGCTCTGTGGCATGCAGGCGCATCGTCTCCTGCCGGTGCTGCTGTCCCGCCGTCTTCTCTCAGAAGGGTTTGAATTCGTCCGTCTCCTGGGAGGTAAGAAAGTCTGGGATCTTCTGGATGAATTTGAGGAAGAAATCTTCTCTAATTTCTTTGTATTTTGGACAACTTGTCTCAACGTCTGCTGTTCCACAATGGATCCAAACTCTCTTTTGTTGTTTCTCTCTGACGGAGACCAGTTTCAACAGCGAGTTCATGGTGACTAAGTCTGTATCTAGTTAGGGTTCGTCTTTTTATGGGATGTTTTATTTGGGTTAAATATTGGGCTAATTGAAATTCTCTGTCCAGTAAATTATAGCATTCTTGTTTATTGATTTAGATTTCCGTTTTCCTCTTTGTAAAATATCTTAGTTTATTATAATTGTCTATTAGTTTTACTTGTGAGTTGGGAATTATTTTAAAGCATCACTTATGAATATGATTTCCTCACTTGTTCCATTCCAGGTATTTTTACCTGCGTTCAGATAGCTTTGCTGTCGTAAGTATGCTCTGCTCTGCACCCGTCGCAGTCGGTGTAAGAGGTCATCTGAATAAAAAAAGACGTCCTTTCCCTCTGAGTCAAGTCCTGGGGCTGCACAGTAATTAAGTAGTTTGATAATTGGTCAGTATATATGTGTTGAAAAGCGTTGGGGATACATTGCAATCCTGATGGACACTGTTTGAAAAATTCTGTTCTTTTTTGTCCAATTTTTTACATTTTTCTCATTCTCAGAGTATTTGCATTTAATCAAGTCACATCACTTTGCCTCCACCACCATAAAGACCATCGTGCCACTTTCCTGAAATCAACAAAGCAAGCGTTCGTTTTTCTCTTTATCGTTTGGTGTACATGTTTTTGGATTAGAGTATGGAGAGGAAATATGTGGTCGAATGGTAAAAAGCCATTTTGCGATTGATTTTAGTATGTTAGGACAGAACTCTTGAATTTAATATTCTAGTTTCCCCAAACTAGAATTTACGCAGACACCCCTGTAATTATTGGGATTTAGATTGTCTCCGTTTTTTAAAAATAGGACTAATCAGTCCCTTGTTAATTAGTTCGTTTTTAATTCCAAATTTAATCATTTTAGCACAGTTTAAGTTTACTGTTACTGTGTTTCAACATTTCTGTCCCGATACCATCAATGCCACAAGCCTAAGATCCACTGTAATTGGACTGTCCAAAGCGCTTTTGGTTGTCTTCTGTGGAATTTTCCAATGATTTCAGTTTTTGGTTGATAACCGTTTCGTGTTGTTTAAGGGCCGCGTGGGATTCGTGGCGTGATTCTTGGTTTTCAAGGATCACTGTGTTTCTTGTCTGACAGGTTTCTGAGATGCTTTCTGATAAAGAAACATTCACCGTCAAACCTTTGTTCCTTTGCTTGTTTTTCGTTTGATTTGGGCT